>NQII01003278.1:176879-211181 GCA_002778355.1 Clitarchus hookeri | reverse complement strand
GGAAGGACGCGCGGTGGGAAGGACACGCGGTGGGAAGGACGCACAAAAGGAGAGATGCTGAGACAGACAGAGGGACGCAGGCACAAGCAGAGGGACGCAGGGATGGACAGACAGACAGATCAATAAATACTTATACGGATGAATGGATAAGTGTATAGGTAGATAGATGATGGATGGCAAGATGGACTGACAGATGTTAGAAGATTGAATGAATGAATAAATTATGAATGAAATTTAATGATTTAATGCATAAGTATACAATAAATGTTAGAACAAACTACAAAACTATATTCTAATCTGTTGATGTCAATCTTTGTTGGCACTTGGAACACTGAAATTCAGTCATAATGAGAAATTGGAAGTACTGGTATGTCCGGTCTGCAGAAATTAGTGTTTATTCATGTTTAGGTTTGTATCCTGTGTAATATCTAATGAAGATGTGCCTGTGAATTGCACAGGCAATTCCACATGATCCAAAAGATAATTCAGGAAGTGAAATGATAAAAGAAAGACTTGCCTTTAATTTTAACTACAAAAATAAATATAGTTAATGGGTGGCAGACTGAGTGAAAATATTTGTCTTTAAGTATGCCTTAAAGTTCACTGTGATTAAAGAGAAATAAATTTTTGATGTGTCTAGAACTTCACAACTTTGATGGATAATAAAACTTGAATATTAATTTTTGTATGCTCCAGTAATATATTTTATAACCATGTTTAAAACCAAAATAATTGAATAGGAATGGTATAATTATTTGGACACAACATAGAATTATAATTAATACTTAGTTAATGTAACACCAATGTCTCAAATCACTTCTCTCAAAAATTATTTCTTTGAATCAATGTTTTCCGACTAAGAAGCAGAGCTGTGTAACAAAACATTTTTTATATTTAAAAAAGAAAGAATATAGTTACAACATAATTTTAATAGAAGAATAAAATTATATCTGAGAATTCTTAACTATTGACATGCCCAACATGCTCAGTCAACACAACACAAAGTAATAACTCAATTATGTTCCTTTGGTAAAAATATTGAACTGTTAGCAAGATATAAATATGTATGTGTAACTAATCAACATAGTTTCTTAAACACAAATTGGAACCAACACACTGCGTAAGTCCAATGTTACATGCAACACACAAGCTGATAAAAATATTTTAAAAGCACAAAAGAGAAGTTAGAAAACTGGTGAAGTATCTAAGTAAGGTGCAAAAACACACAAAAATGATGCTGTGTAAGTACCATGGCGATCCTTTTCCTTCAAGATGCGCTCCATATCACCTGCTTTGTCCTTAACACGTCCAAAAAAGTCTGAAGGTGAAGCAGACAAAAACAATAAATGTGATATGACAACATAGTGCAATACTGATGTCCAATATGTCTATATTTGGGCCAAAGGATTAGGATTGCCAACTGTCCCATATTGTACAGAAAATATAAAAAGTTGGCACCCTACAAAGGATAGATGGATAACTCATTATTTGTGGTAGAAAACATCATAATGTGTCTACTTTTCCCAATAAGAATAATATTTATTGTGACATACCAGTAGCAATAACAATAGAAAGGTACAGTCAACTCTCAATCCTAAGACCCCTGGAATAGTGACCCTATCGAAATAACGACCCTTTTCCTGGGAACCATTAAGGGTTGTAGAATTGAGAGTTGACTGTAATTGACTGATTACACCACAGTTGGTTGATACAGCAGTAAATTTATAGAAGTTGTTTATTTAAACACTGTTAATGAGCCTACCAAAATTTGTACTTAAACCATAGAATTATTTTATTAAATACATTATCACAAAGTTCAAGACTCAATAAAAAAGAACACTTCGGATACTAAAGAAATTATTCAGTTTAATACTACCCAAATTTATTTCTTTAAAACCATAACCAAAAATATACACATTCATGTAACTATAGTAAAACCTTATTAATTTGAATTATATTAGTTGGAAATTCTGCCACAATGAAAGTCATCAAAAGTTTCAAACGTAACAGTAGGATTTTGAATACTTTGTTTGAGGTTTGCTCAATTCTAAATTTTACATAATCTTTAATTTGAAACAAATTTCCTCAATAAAGTACTGTATGTAATTATGGTGGTGGTATCCTTGCCATCTTGTGTTTATTTGTATCTCATTATAACTTACTGTTAAGATACAATATTAAAATTCAAACCTTCCTGAAACGAGAATTGACTGATTTTAGCCTGTATTTTCTCAGGCGAAACCGAAAAAGTATCAATAATGAGTTAATATTTATTACACTTAACAGATGCAACAAAAACAAAATGGGAAATTAATTGTTGACTTAAAATACCTGCCAAGATATGCCCTATGCCCTGACAGCCTTCATTTTCAAATATTTTATCTGAAAAGTAACCTAAGGTGTTACAAAAATATATTCAAGATGGAAGGGATACTACCAAATTAAATTACGGATACCAGAGCCATTTCAACAATTCCTTGGTACTTACCACTGATTCTCGAAGTACGAAAAGAATAAAGATCAAAAGTTAAGGTATAGTGTCTCAACTTCAATTATAAAAAATTACATAATTCTAAAACATAGGAACTGCTTTTATTTGTAAATACTTTAGCATACACACATACACAAACACACACACACACACACACACACACACACACACCAAGAAAGAGATTGAGAGCTGGTGCTGTTGCCATGGTTAGTTGGTATTTGGGAAAAAGTTTCATTTCTGATTTGAACATCATTGACATTCCTATATAGCAAAAGGTTCAAAATGTAAATTTTAACTAACTCTCTGCTAACAATTTTAATTTGTAAAGTAGAAACAAAGGAATAATACATAAATCTTATAAAATGTACTTCTGGCACATTTTCAAGTACGTATATTATATTTGGCATAAAATATGTAATAAACTCAATTTATACTGGTGGCAAATCATGTCTGTATTAAAATTAGTGATAAATTAAAACCCTGTACTTGTACTCAAAACTGCTTATTTGTCTGCACGTAGTGTCACATTTTTCCAACTTGTATTATGTAAACACAAACTGCATATTCCACAACTACTTCTTCAAGAAACAAAATTATCTGCCACCTGCATAAACAGCTATAAAAGTTTTTTTTATTACTGTAATAACCTTGTTACACATTTCATTTGTCATATAAACATAAATATAGCTATGCACATTTTTTTTTATCAATACTGGTGGGACACTGGTGTTACACAAACAATAATGTATAATTTAGGAACCACACAAAATCTTTTAAGTGTTAATGTTGGTAGCCATACCTGCAATTTTCTTGTGAGCATCTGGTGAGGCAGACTGGGTCAGGGCTGCCACCTTCTGATACTCAGCTTGGTTAATGAGGCCCTGGGCTTCCAATGTTCCAGGGGACATGGTACTGTACTCTTCACTTAGCAGCTGCACTGTTGAAACAATCAAACATCACAGTAATTTCACTGCTATTGTTCTCGCTGCTAACATGCCCCACAACCACCACAGTAATTTCACTGCTATTGTTCTAGCTGCTAACATGCCCCACAACCACNGGGCTGCCACCTTCTGATACTCAGCTTGGTTAATGAGGCCCTGGGCTTCCAATGTTCCAGGGGACATGGTACTGTATTCTTCACTTAGCAGCTGCACTGTTGAAACAATCAAACATCACAGTAATTTCACTGCTATAGTTCTCGCTGCTAACATGCCCCACAACCACCACAGTAATTTCACACAAGTAGCACTAATGCTGGTAAATAAAACAAGAAATTCAAAGACGAATTAGAATACCAATACGTGCAACTAAATCATGTAAATTAAGAACACATATTTATCATTTGGGAGAGAATGGAGTTGCCTCACATTCATATTCTAATTAGCACACATTCCTGTAAAACATTACTGAACGTAGTGGTGGTGTGATAACAGTGAACTCTTTTATATGGAAGAATTTACGTTTAATTTACAGTCCAGCTATTTTTATTTAGTTTTTTTTTTGTGATTTTTTAAATTTGTTCTAGGTGAATTCTGGTATGACTCCTAAAGACAGGCCATGACCAATTTCTTCCTAATGTGATGGTTTGAGAAAATGGTTCAATCTCCAATGAGTATGCTGTCAAAAAGGCATTACACCACTGATGATAAATAAAATTGAACAATTCACACAGCAATGTGCTGTTAAGGTAAGGTACAACAAATACTAATGAAAGAAATGTAAATGATGATAATGATATATAACAATGATAGTGATGGAACTGAATGACGTTGCTCATTTATCCCACCCTCACTCTTACCACCACTGTACATCCCAAACACAGCTACTTCTATGTGGACTACAAGCATAACCTACCATCGCACAAGAGCTCTGCCACACACAGTAAATGTTGCGTATTATCTTTCCCCTGAATACCTCCCACAATATTTTAACGCCAGAGTCAAATTCTGCATTCTAATTCTAATTGAAAACTGCAAATATGCTGTAATTTAAGAGATCTGCGAGTNTCCTGCATTCTAATTCTAATTGAAAACTGCAAATATGCTGTAATTTAAGAGATCTGCGAGTACTCACAAATCAAGCTCGAGCCGGATACCTGTTTTCAGCTCTAGCTTGGCTAGAAATATTCTCCAGGCTTGAAAAATTTGAGATTCTATTTTGACAGGTCATTCGACCGGAAACCAATGAGANCTGCCACACACAGTAAATGTTGCGTATTATCTTTCCCCTGAATACCTCCCACAATATTTTAACGCCAGAGTCAAATTCTGCATTCTAATTCTAATTGAAAACTGCAAATATGCTGTAATTTAAGAGATCTGCGAGTACTCACAAATCAAGCTCGAGCCGGATACCTGTTTTCAGCTCTAGCTCGGCTAGAAATATTCTCCAGGCTTGAAAAATTTGAGATTCTATTTTGACAGGTCATTCGACCGGAAACCAATGAGACAGTGTTTTATTGCTTACAAAATAAAATAACACAATGTTTAAATATTTAAAAAGTAGCCATATTCAGGTAAAAGGTTACACAGAACTGGAGAATACAAACATAGATTACAGTCAAAATTAGCATAAAAACCAGGCTGCGAATAAGTTTCTGACAAGACAGTTGTTTACAGACAGTTGTTCAAAGTTTGCTGAAAAAAAAAAGACAATGTTCATTCACAAAACAATATTTTAAAAGGTAAATTTGTTCTGGCTAAAATTATTTCTGTGAATATTGAACATTTTTTTCCCTCCTATAGAGAAATGCTTTCATCAATACACAGCATCTAAGAAATGAAAACATCAGCAAACAAAACAAACTTCCACAGTTTATTTTATCTCAAAAAAGTTTGTAGGTTTTGTCCCAAGCTGTGAACTGGGGATGCCACCCTGGGAAGAGGCTAGGAATGTTTACACAACTGAGCCCATCAAGGGGACTGTGACAGTTGCGGTTGTGGAGGGAGTAAAAGGAAGGCATGTGCACTGTAATGAAATTTTAGGGTGGGAGGGGCAGGAAAGAATAGTCTTGCATATCAAGCACTGACCAAACTTGTCTACACAATTCTTTTTTGGTTAATTCCAGATGCCCAAGAATATAGTATTGCATAAAGTATTTATTTTTTTTTTCTCAGGGCTAAAATTACATTACCTTTACTTTATAAACATAAAGTATGAAATTCTATATAAAAAAAAAACAGAAAGGAAATTGCTTTCTAATTTTTTACACAAGTGCAAAAAACTTAAATAGTACCCCTGACATTAAATGATACAACAAGCATCTTGACTGTAAAAAATAAAATATATTTACAATAAATTTATGGAGACCTGTGAACTGTAATAAGGAGAGCCTAAAAACCTTTGCGCAAGAAAGGGCATCCTCTCCTGCTCCCTTGAGGTTACACACAAGTCTCATAAAAAAATTTACATTAAAAACTTGCACACCAAGAATTGTGGATGCAGATAACTGAGGCATGCAGCACAATAAGGGTCTATGTTACAATTCAAGATTTGTTGCGAATTTGGTGGAATACTCCTTGCGCCTGGTGGGCGAGGAGGCGGGGGACAATTCTGGTTACCGGCTGTCCCTCAAATCTGAGCCCAATACACACTCAGATGCACTGAGCCGCAAATGTGCTAAGGGTATGCAGCGATGTTTAAATTATCCTGTGAAAGAAGGACAAGCGCGAGCAGGTGTATATGTAAATGTAGTTTTGTGTTTTAAATTCATTTCCACCAGCATGACGGATTTCAAAATTCAAAGTTCCCGGTGGTGCCCTGGGAACAAAAAGAATCGATTTAGACCTATCTTGAGGGAGATAACGTAAAAGTAGAAAGAAGTGCTCCAGGTATAGTTCATTTCATATAAGAAGGCCACATTCTGACAGTCAGTGAGTGTCAATTGATGCATTCAAAACAAACAATGTGCCATTTACAAAATCCTGTATCAGCTGATGCACGAACGAACAAAAGTTAATATTACGTTGGCTATTCTGAGTGCACTGTCGAGGCACATTCAACCAGCCGAAAATACGTGATAAAAAAAGAGTTCCAAGGTTAATTTAATTAATACATTTTATTTTACGTGGTCATAAAACAGCGGTTTTTAGTGTTGAAAACTAAACCTCGTGCTAAAGTAGAAATGTATAGGTGTTCAAAATTAAAGTACATTAAAATGATCCATATCCAAACGAAACGCAATTTCAAAAACTATTTTCACGTCTTATCCCCCTCCTTTCCAACACGGCTTTTCTCACGTGTTTAATATTAATTCCAAAAGCATACAGAAATATTGCATAATATTGTTGGATTATTTTTTCTAATAATCTGACAAAAAATATTTTTAATTCCTTTCGTTCAGAGTTAGTAATAGAAGAGTAAACTTCACAAAGACGCTACCTCTTGAGAAAAAAATGTGGCTCAGAGCACGCGCTGAAATGTTGTGCGCGCCATCTGTGAGATCCTTTTCAAAGTATAACAAGCCAGAAGAGAATAGCTTTTGTTTGCTTTATATAATAAATTTACGAACATATACCAATAGTTTTATTTTTTGCAGCTCTACATAATTTTTAAAGTAACATATATTTTGTGTACAGCGTTTACGAACGAACCTACACACGCCTTTGAAACACTCTTGCCGCCTGCCGCACCTACCCAAGTAGTTCACCAATTTCCGCACGTACTGGACGCGCTGACTCGTCGCACCCAGTTGATGGCGAATGGATACATAAACGTAAAGTAAACATTGGCGCAACGATCGTCAACTGTCAAGAATGTGGCCTTCATATATGGTACACAGTATATCTGGGTATCTGCAACCTGGAGGGAAGCTTTGGTGAGGCCAGCGCCATTTCTACCGGAAACTTTGGCTTGGTTTACGTGATGGTATATCCCTGCTGTCACAGAGTAATTTTGCCGTCTACCTTAAGGGTCTGGTCGTGTTGTGCCATTTGCACAGACTGTTTTTTAAGGGCGAAGTGAAGCTCATTGTGCAGCGGTGAGTAAGTCACTTCTTATAAAATTACCCATAGCAGCGGAATCTAGTAGTGCGAGTGCCCTATGTCCATTGATTTCAACCTCTATTGCGGGCCTTCGGGAGGGTTTTTTTCTTCAGCTAGTCTCTGGTGGATGACAGACCCGTGGTTCCCAGTGGTGGTAGCCCGCTTCGCACCCTGGCAGCAGCGTTTCCCGCCTGGGTAGGTCGTTTAACCTCGTCTGTTTGTCTCTGCGGGGGTCAGGCAACCTTGTGGTTGCCCCTTCCTCTGGCCGCATCGGGCCAGCCCACTTGACTAAGCAGTCTCGGATAAAGTGCCGTCCCGGACAGAACCAACACTTAGGGAGCGTGAAGGTATTGGGAGAGGGACGGTTCCCCTTTGCTTGGGCGGCTTATCGGTCTCCTGGCTCTTACTGGCACGCGGTTTGTCTAGCAAGGCTTGTGTCTTCTAATTTCTCTCTGTTTCACACACACTTTCCACTAGCTCTTCGACTATTTGCGGTTTGGAAATTTGTACGACTTTCAGTATACACAACATTAAGTTTATTAAGGTTAGAAGTAGTACTTTTTGATGTGCATGTCAAACCCTCATCAACTGAAATTCTGAATCCATAGAAATTTTTTGACAGTCCCCTGAAAAACAGTAGATTAGACGTCCACAGTGTATAAAAAAATTAAGATTATAAAAACTCTTGCAGTGTAATTAAGCACGTATACAGCTGTACACACACGACTTACCAATGAGAGCTTCGATGTCAAATACTAGAATGTGGAACTCTGGATCCTTTGGGTTAGTGCGCATTCCTTGTATCATAAGTGGGAAGGCTCCAGACTTCTGCTGATCGCTGCCATCCTGGTGCTGAGAGTGATGTAACTGCTGAAGCTGATGCAGACCTCGCTGCGAACATACATGCTCTTTTCAATATGTTGGCACTCAACAACTGCTGACAGAGTGCAAACCTTTACTAACGTAAAAAATGTGATTATCAAAGTAAAATATTTCTGGGTTTGAACTACAGATTTAAATTGTTATATTCTTAACTTAAGTTAAATACTCCATAAACATAATATTTTTTTTAATGTGATCTAACACAGTTTTACTGGAAATATGGTGACACAAACTTACAATTGTATAACTCAAGTATGCATATCATACAAACTTTTATCTGTGTTATGGTTTAGATGATACAGTGGTCTAACTTTAAATATGGGACTCCAACCATTCACATCTGAATGTCGTCTTACGAGTCTTGTGTGGTGGATTAAACAACTATTGTGTATTAATTAAATTTTATTCTAATACAGTATGTTGACACAGAGCCCATACATAAAAGGCACCATGGTGTAAACTTCCTTAATACCTAACCATGAAGCATAACAATGTGCAAGATCAACAGTCTGTAAATGTATGCATATGCAAACACTGAGATTCTGTATGTGGTTAAAACTGTCCAGCCCAATTCAAAGCATGCACCCACTCTTCCATTCCCCTTTCTGATCCACTCCTGATATGTGTATGTATGCTTGAAAATAGCACATGTCAGAAGAGAGGCAAAATACTGAACATGAATATAGTTAAGCTGTACATCCCCAGCCACTGCCACTGACAGCTACAATCTGTCACTATGTACCTTCTATTATTCTTATACCCAGAATACCTGAGTAAATGAGCTACAGTACCCGAGTGATCATCAATTGCACACCTCTGGATGCAGCTAATCTACACCTTGATGCATGTTGCACTCATAACATTTAACCCAGCTGCTAATATTTCCTTGTTTACAAGCAATTTACCAGATGTCAATGCAGTCGGCAAGAGATGAATAAGCGAGGGGGAGTGTTGCCCCTAACCAAGTGCCAATACTACCTTGATGCCTAACTTGGTAAGTAGAGTTAAGTTGCATTCAGTATCAATGCCTCCCCCCCACTACTCCTTTAGGCTTTGGAAGCAGAAGTCACCTTAACACGATCTTTAAAGAAGCAAGGAGTTTGCGCTCTCTTAGAAAGTGCTGGCAGTGGTACCCCACTGATGTGTAGTGGCTTCCCCTTTTCACAAGTATACTCTGCTGGTCCTATTTGCGGTATCCACCAGGCTTCTGACCAGTGCCAGAGCGTGTATGGCCCCTAGCCCAATGGCAAAGCATAAGACAGCTGACAGAACAGAGGTGGGCTATAGTGGATGTACAGTAGGAGGGGGCAGGACCTGACGTGTCCAATTAAGGAGGAACCTACTGTTGGTGGAAGAGTCTAGGCGGCCTCCCGAAGGGCAGCGACTTCACTCATGGTGCGTTGTCCATGTAGAACGTATCTCTGTTTGTTGATTATCTGAGAGGACGTCGCCGGCAACTTTAAGTCCCCCGGAAAGTTTGTGTTCCACATCTCTAGGGATTACCTACCATTGGCTTCCTGTGAGTGCATTGGATGGGTAAGGCATTAGCAGCAGACCCAAACACTCTACAGAAAGGGTCAATAGCATGGTTGGGCACCTCTCCTGTGTTACTTAGCAAGGTGGAACGTCGCCATAGGATCTAAGCAATACAAGAAGACCTCTTGTCAATGCCTGAATGGCAAAAGTGGAGAAGGGGGCATGTACACACTCCTGGAAGAGTGTGCTTGGAGTGCTACGTCAAAGATGTGGGTAGCAGGAAACAGAGTGAAAAGCAGATAGTCAGAGTGACAAAAGCAGCTAACTCTGAATATGTGTGTTTATTGCCTAAAAATAGAACACAAATACATAGCCAAACCTAAGTTGCCAACAAAGATGGTGGGATGGTCTTGGAAGATGTGGTGGCATGTGGGGCAAGGGCAACCCCAAAGATAGAAGGTAACTTGAACTCGAGTGAAACTGGGTGTAGTGAGAAGACTAACGGTAGGCGATGGCACGAGGTGACCATGTGGTTGACTAACAGTGTAACACTGTAGCTGGCCAGTAATAGTCTTGAGTTATGGTGGTAGTGAGGATGCTGAAGCTTGAAGCGATGGTCGATGCATGCTCGAGCAGAGTAACAGCATACAAATGGGCTGGGGCGAACCAGCCACGAACTAAGGACTGCAGGTCCTATTTATACTCAAAACCACAGGACCAGCAATGGGGTTGCGGGTAGGTGGAGAGGGAGGTGGAGAGACAGCTGCGAAGATGGCCGAAGGCGGCCGAGCGAAAGAGGCTGCGTATTCCTCTGTGGCCAGCAGCCGAAAGTGTGAAAGCATACCGGCACATGATGTGCGTTGACGACCAGCACATTGCCTGTACACCAATCCTTGTAAAATAGGCCTGCCAATTCGTAACAAAACACAGGGAGGCAACACCTATTTTACTGATGGAGGAGGATGATATTGCCAACCACATTTTTACAGGTGTAAAATTTCTGCTCTACAAAACACTTTTAAACAATTTGTTGCATAATCGCAAGTAGTTCGTGATATTTGTAATGAAAATCATTTCAAAACTCAATTTTTGGGCACACATAACTCCCTTAATAACCAATTTTGGGAGAAGTGGTATAAACATTTTTGTCTTACATTCTCACAAGGAATCACCTCCTAAAGTTTGCCAATAATTTTTAGTAACATGTTTTACATTGAGCTGCTTCCATAAAAACACCAGTTGATCTTGACAACAAAGTAACGTGTTGAAGGTGCACTGGCCTGAGTATCCCTTGACAGATTAGGAAAGTGAAATCTCCTTAACTGGTGTTTAGCCTATTGGCTGGGCAGTATGGGCCATCTTGTCATGTGTCCTTGTGTGGTCATAGTTGACAGCTGCTGAATGAACTGGCTGACGGACAGCAAGGCACGAAGCACCCAAGCCAAGTTGTCGCACTGCAAACATGTTGGTGGGTCTGGAGAATCTTTCAGGCTGACGTTTTGGTGGCGTCTGTGGTAAGGGCGATAACCAGACCACAATGATATACCACGTGTGTTTTGAGTCAGGTGATGAAGGCACCGAGTTCCATCCTGAGGCTGGGGTACACGTGGTGCACCTCAAGATTGCAGCCTCCTCTTGCTCATGGGGGCATCAGGCCCTGGCTCACCAGAATGCACAGTTTGGGAACTGTGGATTTTGTTAGCCTTTTCTGGCCCGTCCAGTATGGGGCATTGCAATAACTGTGGATACGTATCTATGCAAAATCAGATATGTTACGTTAATTAGTGGATAAAGTAAATGACGAGTAACAAATTACTACTTTAAAAGATGTAGTGGGCGTCATGCAGGCACAGGCACAATCGTAGGTGAAAGCACATTAACGTAGCAGTATGAGAGAGGAAAGATTCTGTGCAAAGTCCTGGGACTGGTGCCTTGTGGTAAACCCTTGCCAGAGTCTTACCAATCAATTGATGTCTCTAGTGATCTTACCAGCTAGAAGGTATGTTTCACAACTGACTGTGTTTGGGCCTGTAGCAGCTTGTGAAGAGGGTCCCTTGATCCTACCCAGAACGAGAAGAGGAGCATCATTACCAGCTAGTCCTCAACTAACCCTTGGTCTGACAGCATTCCCCACGCAAGGACTCTATGGTTCTCAATACGTGGCACGAACGAACAGTTTGTAGTCTGTGAGTTGTGGTGACCCTGCTTGTTGTCCTCAAGTCTCAGGAGCCTCAGAGAATAGTTCTCTCCCCCCTGCCAAAGTGGTGCTAGATGGTGGCGTTACTGACCAGCACTAAACATGAAACATTGACAAGAGGCATTAGCACCCTTCAGTGGGGACGTGGTTCGATTCTCTAACGGGATGTTAGTGCGTACACCTGGAAATGTTCAGGTGGATGATAACACAGAAGGCAAAGTGGGTAGAGAAGACTTGAAATAAAAGAGAATTTACCAGATCACAAACAGGTAACTGGCAATATTTTATTCAGTCTTTGGAATTTACAGAACATTTATCTCAGACCTGTGCCCGTTAATGTCTGATGGACGAGGGACCAAGTTTGCCAAGCTGAATACTGCAGGGCAGTGGCAAGGTTCAAAAACAGTCTCAGGGTGAGAGCGACTCCTATGAACACTACGTTCTCAGGCCAACACTCTGTACTCTTCTAGACAGCTCCACTACAAGAACATCTACCATGGATTGAAAAATACAAGTTGAAAATGCTAGAAGAGCAAAGAAAATGGAGCAATGTAAGATAACTGCTGAAGGCAAGCTTTCGTGAGTAGAGAGGCAAGCTCACAAGAACTTAAGCTGGAGTGCGACCTCTAGTGCACAATCCTCTCTCAGAAGGGCGTGCAAGGAAATATATACCACTGAGCCATGGTGAGCAAAGTGCAACTGGAGCTGGCCGCATGGAAGGGGAAACCTCACCTGATGCGCAGCCAGGGTGCATGTACTGTGTCTGCAGGCCAAGGCAAGCCTAGTGAGGAGGTGGGTCCACCTATTTTAAATTGAGCACAGTGTTGTGAGGATTGCCAACCTCTTGGGCAGAAAAGGGTTTCCTTGGCTTATAGATTGGATTGGTACAGAGGTGAAATGAGTGATGGCGCTCAGTGATATGGTGATAAAAGGGCAACACCGGAGACTGAGGCTGCATGTAAGACCAGACAGTGCTCTTGGTGCATCAGTCTCCAGCAATCTTCACATCCAGAGATCTCTCTTCCACTTGAGGAGTCAGCAAGTACCTAGGAGATTGCAACCAGTAGCAAATCAGAATCAACATACAATCCTTTAGAGTCCTTGACCACCATGATCGCCACGTTGTCCCAGTCATTAAACCATGATTGTGTATTTTTCAGTAGCGAGAGAGTAGGGCTGTTAGCAATGTTTACACACCAAAATACACTCATGCATGTGTATGCCAGACATTTAGCCCCCCCCTCCCCCACTAGGCAATAAATCAGTGTCACATCAATCTATTGTACGATATTCTGAGTAGCGAGCATAGTTTAAAATTGTCTTTACAAATTAATTAATGCCATTTCTCACTCCACCTATTACCTACCTTATTACTATTACAGCCATCTATAACAGGAAGTATCTGACAGTAAAGAGGAAGGAGAGGGAACCAGGTTATGGCTCCAAGCAGTGATGGGCAGGAGTGATTATGCCCTTCAAGGGATGGAGGAAAGGGGCCCCTTCTGCATTTGGTGCCTAGTGAAGTGACGGTACAGTCTGCCCTTGTCTTATCCTCGCTCATTCAAACAGTACTGACGAGAATGATACCCGGTTGTCTACACTAGTTGACACCAAAGGAGAACCAAGAAGTCATACCTCTCTACTCGCCAACTTCTGTTCGATCCACCCCATCTAGATCTACTAGGGACAGAAGATTGGAGGACAAGAGCCGTAGCACCCAGGCCCCTGGCCCAGACAGAGAATGGGGAGAATATATAATCCTACTCACCAAACTCTGTTCAATCCATTGCATCTAGAGCTGCTAGGGATTGAGAATTTGAGAACATTGGCAATATCACACCAATTTCATTCTTGAACAAGAGGAAATGTACGAAAACTGTGTAGTCAAGCATCTGAGACCTCCTCTGCCTACATCCTTTAACCAGCAACAGCTTCTACATTATGCCTTATTCCCATCGAATGAGAGAGCGGATTAAGGCAGTTAAATCCCACCAGTGCCCTCAGGCAAGGCAGACTCACCTACAACAGTAGTCCGAGATGAGAAGCAGGACAGAACCCAACCAGAAATTCCTTTAACGGATAGCAAAGCCCGGTGGGAGACACACCAGCTCCCTGTCGAACCACAGAAGCCCATAATCCTACTTTTCGCCCTACCTACTAAAAATCCTGGGTCTCAAAGAGTCAAACCCCTTGAAACTAAGACAAAGGCAAGGCTGTAGTAGTGCCAAGCTGTTGGCACATGTAGATTAAGCTACGAGTCTCCAGTAGGCCGTGGTTCCAACACCACACAGCCACCTGAGCCAATACTACAGTATACCATGAAGCATTATGAACACTAGTTGCAACAACAGTTGACTGTTAGTGTATTTGAAAACTGCAGAATAAAGAGTATGGCTGGTATTGCAGAATTTTGTAATACACAAGTACAGCATTCTCAAGTGACCGAAAACTTATTGGGGCTAGAAAAATGTTTGTAACACATAAACATTTAGTGCATTACAGCATGTGTTTCAAATGTACAGAAAAAAGTTACAAAGTTGAGATACAGACAGAAAGACAGTCATAAGAGTTGTTCACAGAAATAAGCATAAAAACCTCATACATCCAATACCCAGTGGCAACTAAAACCAACATACAGTACTTGGTATAAATCTCCAAATGTCAACTAGTCGTCATTCTGTAAGTAAACCATCCTTGCAACCAACATGACACTGGTTTGAATTTATATAAACCTGCACAAATACGGTGCTCTAAATAAATTACAGAAAATGTTAACACAACTTTGAAACTTATGCCAACAGTTTAACACACAACATTTGTAAACTTCATAAAATAATCTTAACTTCTCCACGGTAAGGAAAATGCTTTTAAAACATGCAATCCAGCAAGAAACAAGTAATGCTAATGTTACCTGTGCAGCATGCCTGACAGCAGACAAATTGCGATGCCGCAAGCCTCTGAAGAAGTGCACAGCTGGGTTGGCGAGGCCCACTTCCCCAGCACTTGCTGCTGCTGGATTCTCATCACATGCACTAAGCACTTCTTCAGCGCACATACCATGCAACACTCTGTCCAAGTGACCTAGGAGAGAGAGCAGTAAGTTATGGGGATACATCAGTGCTTACATGTACACACATATTCTAAAAGATTTGTCCACATTCTGCTGCTCTCTTTCAAAAATTTGAAATATGGGTGGTGAAAACAGCAGACCAATACCTAAAACGCTATGTCAGTATGTACATGGTTGCCAAACATAAGAAATAACTGCAGCAGAACCATGTACGTATGCAGTATGAGATTTATATAAACATTATTAATATAGGACTTATCAACCGAAGCATGTCCTAACAACTAAAAATCTAACTGTGTGCCCACCCACCATCTTCTTTTCCTAGTCCATATTTATATATAATTTCTTTATCAGCAAATGTAAGAATTGCAGAAGTTATACACAGGTATTCAACAAAACCTCTTTCACTGTCAGATGCTCATAGGTTACATGCATCACTCACCAGAGTGAAGAACCAGGATTATGTTATGTTGTCTCTCAGCACAAGTCAGTCTCTTACTACATACAGTATAAAGGAGAACCAACATGTTAGGTTACAATTGAAATTTTACTTCTTTGTATTTTCAGGGAATTTACAGTTTTCTTGTGTGCACATGTGAGTGCACACACATGCGTGCACGTACACACACACACACGTATCATACAGCATGTTCTGACAGTATGATCCAGGTCCTTCAAGTGTGTGTCAAATGGAGACATCTTCCAACTTGGTCCCATTAGGAAATTTGCTCTATGATAACAGTATTATAGAGTATACATGTACGTATCTGTTATCAAAATCCACAGGAAAGTGGCAAAGGATTGTAATAAGCATGCACCATTTAAGAGAATTGTGCAGATAGTTTAGCAGAAGAAAGGACATATGAAGCACCGCATCAGCACATTCTAGTCTGTTCTCATTCCTCAAGCCCATCATTTAGAGTTTTCCAACCTCAACATGGACATAACTAACTATAATTCTATCAGTTCCTGACACTTCATCTCCTGAGACATAGATTTCGGTCCTATGATCACAGCCAATTTCATGGAGCCCATGTTGTAAAGTTTTAAAAATAAGACTTCCAGTATGAAGTACCTTCACTACTAAGTATAAAAGTTGAGGCTTTATTGATGTATAACAAGATTTTACTGTATATATACATACACCTAGAAGAAAATCTGCTAGTCAAAGGGCATACTTTGTTCGCACATAACCTTGGAGCCAAACACTGCTGTTTCGCTGTGCTTTACTACGGTGCAGAAAGGTTATTTTTAGCTCGTACTTGTACAATGTGAGGCTTAGTGTGGTGTCTGATTGATTGTAAACTGTACTAATAACGGAAATGTTACTACTGGGGACCCAAACGTGTGGCTGAAGAAAGAACTTTGAGAACTACGGTCTTCGGATGCTGTGAACTTTGACAAAGGGGAAAAACCACACCCGAGAAATATATCTTGCTACACTTCGAGAGTACGGGAGAGTGGAGATGCAGTGCCCTGAGGGATGCCGATTGCTATCTACATAACATCTGAAATATATCTGCAGATGCTATACGCAGTTTTTTACACCAAGGGAAATCGTGGGAGCAACTTCCCCTGTAAACCGCAAGTGATGGAGAAAATTTTATTTTTACATATGTGAAAGAAAAAATTTGTAAGTACCTATTATAGATAAATGGCGTTCTACGCCTGCATAAGGGGAAAATAATGTAAAAAGACAAAAGAAAGTTTAAGGTTAGTATATTTGATTAGTTCACAGTGTAACTTGTAGAAAAATTGGTTATAATTTCTAGTCGACATGCCTAATATAGAGCAAGCATTTAGGTTGTTGTTAGAAAGAATTGAAGCTCTATAGAAAAAATGCAAACAGATAGCAAAACCATACAGAAAAAAATGCAAACAGAGTTTAATAAATTAGGAAAATAGTTGGACAGTTTAGAGCAAAATCATAGAGAATGACAAGAAAACTTAAATAAAACAAATATTGAACAACATAGAGTAAAGGAAGCTTTAGCTGAACAAATGGAAAATATTTTTTTAAATATTAGTAGATTAGAGAACGTTGGTGTTAAAGCAAATAAACAAGAGAGGGTAAATGTAAACAACAGTGTGATGTAATGTGCAAACAAGGTTACGCATCACTAGATGATAAGGGTGTATTATCCTCAGGTGAAATTCTAGCTTTTGAAAAGGCAGTGACTAAATGTTTTGAGATAATAGGGAAAACATACAATTAATGAATGAGTGTGAAATAATGTTGAACACATTGGGAGGGTCAAATGAAACACAACCATCCAGAAGTAGGGCAAAATGTAAGGAAATGGGATGGGAAAACTTTGCAAATGCACATAAGGTTAAAAGGGTAAACCATGAGAAAAGCAAAGAAAAAGAAAAATCACTGGGTGGGGTTAGATAAACATTAGGTCCAAATGTTCAGGAAATTTACTGACATACGTAAAAACAGAAAAACTAAGAGGGAAAAAGAAAAAAGAAGGGTAGAGGTAAATCATCAGTAGATAAAAGGAAAATAAAGAAGTATTATAGGAAGGTTGTAAAGAAAAAGGAAAGGAAAAGAAGATGCAAAGTGAGTATGGAAGGTAAAAAGAAAAAAAAGGAAAGAATAGTCAGTATGTAACTTGGTAAAATATGTATTTTGTTTGTTAATATTTGTTTTTGTCACAGAAATAAAATAAGAATGACAATGTTTTGGTATTGAATGTAAATGTGTTTTGTTATATGAAGGTCTATATAGGGTAGAAAGGAGAGTACATCACAACGTGTACAGAATAAAAAATTGAAATTGGCATGCGACCCTACTCAGACTCTAGAAATCAGGATGATAAATAAATAAATAAATAAATAAATAAATAAATAAATAAATAAATAAATAAATATATATATATATATATATATATATATATAGACACACAAACATTTATATAAATATAAATTTATGTAAACAAATATATATATATATATATATATATATATGCATGTAATTATAATACTATAGGGAAAAGCGTTATTATAATTGTAATGATAATTTTGTTTAGGTAATAAATGA
Source organism: Clitarchus hookeri (assembly GCA_002778355.1). Lineage (NCBI taxonomy): Eukaryota > Metazoa > Arthropoda > Insecta > Phasmatodea > Phasmatidae > Clitarchus > Clitarchus hookeri. Next base: position 193,037 of record NQII01003278.1, on the reverse strand, counting down.
AACGCAAACAAGTTGGGATAAACGCCCATGAATGAGGAAAATAGCTGTTTTCAGACAGTAAATAAAAGGTAATTATATTATAAGTGTATTCATGTAAATTTAATTGTATTAATGGTCTCGCACTAAATCACTAACGGAAAATAATGTTACTAACAAACAAACAGAATTACATTAATGTTAAAAATTGCATAAGAATAGTAGTTGTGAGAACATGTTTATATGTTATATAAAATAAGGATAAGATGTGGTATTCAAGGAATTATATATGTAAGTTATGTAAAATTGTCTTGTTAAGAAGATATCAGTTATTTTCTTGTATTGAAACAGAAATATTTAGCGCTAAGAAAAAAGACTTTTGCACAAAGTATTATAGATTAAAAACAAAGCAACATAATGAATCATATAGAAAATGTTGCAAATACTGTGCGGGTTCAAGTACAGCATACATCAAACAATTTATTTTCTGCAAAACCTACAACAATAAATTGAAGCGGTTCTGGAAGGATTAATCACTCAAGTTCATAGCAACATCTCACCTGTCTCCATTTGCCAGACATAGACAGTGCCATCACTACATCCCACAATCATGAAGTCATCAAGAGGTCTCCACTTAATGGTGACGACAGGAAACAGGTGGCGAGAAGCAAGCACAACACACTTCCTCTCCATTAGGCTGAGCAGTGTTACAGAGTGGTCGCTGGCTACACTGCAGATGCACTTCTGGATGCGTGGCTGCAACACCCAAAACATGCTCTACAACTGTTTATCCACAAAATTTACTCAACCAAGATAGCCCTGAATTTTAATACTGTACTCTTTCAACAAAAATGCAAATTGCTACTGTAACCAACATGCACACCAACCTTGAGGAATGAAGAAGAAAACAAAGGAGGTACTAGTAGTAACATAATATATCATTTTAGTTGGGTTTTTTTTTTGCTGCAATGACAAATATTGACATATGTTAAGAGTGAGTGAGTGAAGAGATTTGGGCGGCTCTTAACAACGAGGTCTTGAGAGCCGATGAGTATTAAATGAGGTTAGTATGGAGAAACATCGGAATGAAAGGGCAGGGGAAACGGGAGATCCCCGAGAAAACCCGCTGACCAGCGGAATCGTCAGGCATGATTCCCACTTGCAAAAATCCGGAGTGACCCGGCCAGGTATTGAACCCGATTCGCCTAGGTGGAAGGCGAGTAGTCTAACCACTACAGCACTGTGTAATAAAATGTCATATTTTTGAAAATTATAATTGTTGAAGATAATTTAATGATGTCAGGAAAAATAACATAATATTAGTGGGATTCAATATTGCAACCACCAATTCATAGAGAAAGCTGAGTTTCTTCCAAATGCACTTGGAGAACCGTATTTTTTCAAGTATGGTTGAATTGATTTGTACGACAACTTTACATGCAGTCAACTCTCGACAAAACAACCCCAGTCACAACAATTTCCTCAAAGGGAAGACCCTATTTTAGGAAACTATTAAATTTGGTTAAAAAATTAAAGGAAATAAGTTTTAAACTACGATCATTACAATAATTTTGGTTGCAGACTGTTGCTATTCTCTTTGCCACTCCTGTAGAACTCGCGAGAGGGCAAGATCTAACAATAGACATCACTTTCCAACACAAAACTGTCCACCCCTTCAATCAATGTCACCAATGGTTACCCACCTCTATTTCCTGGCACCAGCCTGCCTTACTCAAGCAGGTTTCCCACTCACAACATAAAAATATATAGGTCATCTTTGAAAAATTTATAGGACATCTATGTGGGGACCCCCACCCCCTTAAAATTCTTTCTTACAGTGGTACACCATTAAAATTAGATAAACATAGCACACGCAGAAAATAATAAACTTACTTACAATCCACAAGTACCGCCCTGTGAGAACTTGTGCATTCTGTCTACTTTTTATAATTTATACAATTAACATACAATTAACTACTATGTTGTATGAAAACTTACAAAATAAGAGAATACAATTAAAACAAGACTGAACTGATAAACTTACTTTACCTCTCTGCCCTATGCAAGGAAATAATTCAGACTGCATGAAACAAAGTGTATAAAAGGTAGAAATAGATAGAAACAGACAATGACTGCAGTAAATTATTTATGAAAAACTGAATTATGTAATCATCAAATTAGTTGGTCCAACATATGCCACAGCCATGCCTAAATCTCCATTATTTTACAGTACTTGTTTTAGATTTAATTTTTTTATTAACTAAAATATATTATTTCTAATACAATAACAAAAAAAAAAAAAAAAAAAAAAAGCAAAAAACAAGACATAATAATGAACAGCAAAAATTAAAATAATTTCTTATTCAATAAATATGTGAATAAATACTATAATTATAATAAAAATACATAAAATTCTTTTAGTTAAGGAATAAGTTCAGAATTAAAATTTATGGCAAATAAAAAAATCATAGAATAACTGTTCCCTTTTATAGACCTAGCGTACTTCTTTAACTTCTTGGAGATTGGGCACATTTCTTCTTTAACCTTCTCCAGTTAATTACGTATTGCTAGCTTCTCTGAAATACTTGAAGCACATTGGTGATAGAGGCACTTGACAAACACCACCTCTTGCTTTGATAGCAGATTGTACTGAACGAAGACAATTTACCATTTGTGCATTCAGCACTGAATGAGATGGAATAACAAAGAGCTTGTTCAAATCACTTTCTATATCTGCTTGTCCATAGGATCTCAGAGCTGCCCTAACCAGACAGTAAAGTAGAGGATACTTCAATTCTCCAAGACTGTTGCTATTTTTTTTTTAGTATTGCACACCAGTATACATTGATTCTGATTATAGGATCCACTGGTATTTTTCTGCACAAACACCGGTTTCATATGTTTATCAGCCATGAACAGTTTCCACTCATCACATAGTTTATCTACGTCACAACTTTTAATGACCATGGGCATCTGTTCAGCAACTTTCTGTAAAAATTTTAACCAATGTGACTCATGACGAAACAAGAGATGCAAGCACTGGATGTTGCAAAGAAGATTATTCTCCATAGGAACTTTATCAAACAAGTATTCTATAGTAAAAGTAATTAATTTTTTTGCTTAATGAAAGAAAAGCTTCCTTTCCTTTTGAATTTCATGACTTTTTTCCTAGTGACACAGTCAACGTAAATTTCTTCTGATGAGAAAACATTTTTAATGTCTTGGAGGTCAATGCTACTAAATTTAGCTCCAGAAACTTTTCCCAAGATCTCTGGATTAAGGGGGATCAGTCCCTGTCAAATTATTTTAATAGATTTTCCACCACAAATATGATTTCAAGAGGTGCATTACAATTTTTGGCACGAAAAACATGAATAATACCTTCCTAATGTTCTTGAATTGTTACTGTTTTACTGCATTTGATATTTTCTAACTTGTAACAGCTGAGGTAAAATAAGTGAATATTTTGTAGGAGCGACTACACATGTCATACTTAATAGCTATGGCAGTCGAACAGAACAGATTTCAGAAAATGCATTAAGGTGTACCCTATGTCGTGTCATATGAAAAAATCCATCCAAAATCCACGTTTGTGGGTAGTAACAGACAATAAAAAATCCAAGATGGTAGGACCTGAGCCCCCTTAACAATTCTCAACATGAGACTTTGTATGAGTGCACAGAGTTCATCATAGANCAAGATGGTAGGACCTGAGCCCCCTTAACAATTCTCAACATGAGACTTTGTATGAGTGCACAGAGTTCATCATAGAGAATGTGAATAAGGGGTTCATCACACTGCATCAAAAGATATTTCACCTACTGATTTAAGGAACATCAGACAAACCAGTGTGGAAGGATCTTAAAGTGCAGATTTAATGCATTTGTAGTTTCTTGTTTGACATTGTTCTTTGGTGTTATTTTTGGNGTGGAAGGATCTTAAAGTGCAGATTTAATGCATTTGTAGTTTCTTGTTTGACATTGTTCTTTGGTGTTATTTTTGGGCACGTACCATAGTTAAGGAAGTACTCCTTCAATGCACTCCACTGTTCTACAATTCTTCCTATGAATGGTACCATTGACAGCCATCTGTTGTTGACAAATATCAGCATTGTCTGTTGCCTCGTTCCAAGTTCTATCCGGATGTTCGCCTAATCTTTCCTTGTTGGAAATTTATGAAAGAACTCAAAAAGAACATAAGAATAATCTATCTCCATGACTCACTACCCATGACATGCCCCATTTGAATGAGTTGTGAATAATGAGCAAATTACAATTTACAATTTTTATCAGGCCATGACAGCCTTCAGATTTCACATGACTTAAGTCAATTTGCAATTGCTGGTGGGCCATCTGAGACTATGGCCAGTAACTTCTTCAAAGGCAATGACTTTCCTGAATAGGAATCAAGTAGCTCCTCTTTCAAAATATCTGCTGTTGCATGACCATGTTTGCAGCAACATAGAAAATGACTGATAACGTTATCCCCTCGTGCGTCCCAAAATCGAACATGCATATCCAACTGCTTATTCCCTGCATCAGTAGTTGCTTCATCAAAAGACAACATCATGAAAGTATTAGTTATGGTTGAAAGTAGGCCGCCAGGCTACCAAAAATATATAAAAGGACAGGAATTCAAGTACTTGCAGTGTAGTACTTGTTGACAGGTGCGTGTGCACGCGCACACACACTCATACACACACACACACACAGAAGGGCAACACATTTTCAATGCGGTTGCGCGGTCATTACGTTTCGCTGACTAGGCGAGCTTCATCAGGAGCCAAGTTGTAGGACACTGCAGTATGGTGGAAGGGCGCTGTTGGTAGTAAACGTGGCGGCCAGGTGGCTATCTAGGGTAGGGCGGGGAAAAGCCTGGCAGCTGCCTGGATTTTGTTATAAATTGGTGAGCTGATTTCCAATTGAGTTCTGGGCTATTGCTTAAAGGTGGTAAGGCTCTGGTACTGTAGCAGGAATTAAAATCTTTGTTGTGTGATGCTGCATGTGCTGCAACTGGTTTCTCTTGTAGGTTATTGATGTGACCAGCTATGGNAGGAATTAAAATCTTTGTTGTGTGATGCTGCATGTGCTGCAACTGGTTTCTCTTGTAGGTTATTGATGTGACCAGCTATGGCTTGTTTGGTGTCTGCTTTGTGGCCGTTCATTCTTTACCTAAGTGTGTTGGTGGTAAAGCCGATGTATTCTGCATTACAGTGTTGGCACTGTAACGCACTGTAACCTCCGCAACAAACTGATTCGTCCAAAGCTGCAGCTTACCACAAATGCCAACCCGAGACTATCTTCCCCAGAGGATCCCACCCCTGCAATACATCGCACTGTGGCTCCCATGCCATGCACCAACCCTCAACTTCTTTCAATAGCAGACTCACCAGCTGCACATACCCCATCCAAGGCAACTAAAACTGTGNATGCACCAACCCTCAACTTCTTTCAATAGCAGACTCACCAGCTGCACATACCCCATCCAAGGCAACTAAAACTGTGGAATGGAAAATCTCATTTATCAGCTACAGTGGCACTGATCGTGGAGGGAATACTTTAGTTTAACATCTTTCATGAGAAGGTTCCTCTACCGGGCAATTATTTATCAATTTGAATGNCGTGGAGGGAATACTTTAGTTTAACATCTTTCATGAGAAGGTTCCTCTACCGGGCAATTATTTATCAATTTGAATGGCATATTGTTTTAACTGGAGCAGTGGAAAATTTTGTTTGTAACGAAATACCATTAAAATGGTAAAAACTTGAAAAGTTTTAACTTCACTGAAAGAATAAAACATGATAAAAATGTCTCTGTTCGTACAGATGTTAGTAATGAACAAACTCAGTAAGTAAACATTTTTGGTNAATAAAACATGATAAAAATGTCTCTGTTCGTACAGATGTTAGTAATGAACAAACTCAGTAAGTAAACATTTTTGGTAAAATTAACCTTATACTCATATTTTCCATTAAATTATGTTACATGCATGCTGCTTTGCACTGCTTCTCTTGAGCCGTCCCATACAAGTGAGCCAAGGAGAAGGACTGTGTAGTAATGTGAGAAGTCCACAACGATTTTCAAAGGCAAGCCGTTGTGTGGCGCCGTGATAAGCCTATCGCAACTTGTGCGCTCCTGACATTCAGAAGATTGAATTTCCGAGGTTATCTATAGAAGNAATAAAACATGATAAAAATGTCTCTGTTCGTACAGATGTTAGTAATGAACAAACTCAGTAAGTAAACATTTTTGGTGAAATTAACCTTATACTCATATTTTCCATTAAATTATGTTACATGCATGCTGCTTTGCACTGCTTCTCTTGAGCCGTCCCATACAAGTGAGCCAAGGAGAAGGACTGTGTAGTAATGTGAGAAGTCCACAACGATTTTCAAAGGCAAGCCGTTGTGTGCCGCCGTGATAAGCCTATCGCAACTTGTGCGCTCCTGACATTCAGCAGATTGAATTTCCGAGGTTATCTATAGAAGAATGTTCTGGTTAATGTCTTTGCCTGTATCAACGGGACTCTGGGTGTGGTAAACCTTCTAGACTGGGCCAGTGAGACTACTTCAGCTGCGGTGGGCCTCCGAGCAGTCAGATTTGAGAGTTTGGAGGATTGCGCGACAGTAAGAGACAGGTGTCCGAAAACAATGAAACGACGAGACAACAGAGTGATAGGACGATTTGATTACTGATTTTTTGATTCTACAGATTATTTCCATAATCAAAGAATAAATATATTGTGATTGTTAGCATTTACAACCTCAATTCAATTCTGTATATTTTTTGGAGTATTTTCGTGGTTGAATTGGTAGCACATTAAGCAAGTGTGATGGTTTGGTGGTTGTGGTTGCAGAGATGTTTGCAAATGCAGTGCAACAGCTTACTACCAATTCAACCATTAAAAAACGCATATTATTTGGTGGTGTACTGACTACATGCCTGTACACTCAGTTTATTGATGGCAGTACAGCACAAGCTGGTGAAGAATGCAGTGCAGAGAAAGAAGTCAATGATTATTGCTGGAACCTCTTGCACCACACACAACACCCATTCACAATACTGACGGTACAACAAGCAGTTCCTAAGACTTGGCAAGCTGTCAGAGAAACACTTGTTTGTTCCCCCCTCCACTGTATTATCTGAGAGACTGTTTAGCACTGCAGGAACAATGTGCGACAAGAAATGCAATCACTCGGATCCTTAACGTGTAAAAACACTTGTATTTTTAAACCAAAACATGGATTTCCTTTACATATAAAAACTGAAAACAAATGTGTGGATACAAGAGTAATGTAGGTGTGGTCAAATACTTTTTCAATATCTAGCATTTTTTATTTTTTTAGAAATTATATTTGTTAAAACTAGGGATGTCACACTCGATTCCACGATTCCTCAATACCCTTGATTCTTGAAGAATTGTATAATCGAGTATTGGAAGTTCAAGAATCGAAGCAACAAAAACCAATTACTACAAATATATAACCTATCACCTCCAAAAAACCGTTTAAAATTACTTTATTTATGCCAGTAAATGAATCACTCTTGGAAAATTATTTTGTGTGTGAAAATATGAGATGCGGAAATAATCTGAAAATAAAACTGTACCGGTCGGGTTCAAATTTACCATTCAGTATATTAGTATTTAGTAGCTTCAGTTCGGTCGCAATTTGGCAGTTTTGTTCTTAGCAAATTTCGTTTAATTCTAAAAATTAGGGGTGTGCGGGATCCCGAACTTCGGGAAACATTTTGGAAATTCATAACGATTTTCTTGTACCGCGGGAAATAATTTTTTGCAGATATTTTTAGGAAAAATTTATGTTCACATCTGTATGTGTTGTTCCAACTAAAATACAAGTCGAATTTCATGCGAGAAGCTTTGTATCAACTCTTTACGTATGCGATTACGATTTGATGAATCAAATATTGTCGAGAAAGTTTCAATTCTTCCGTTTATTCACAGATTTCAACAATCGTTTTATAAGCTTAAAAAATTTTTGTACGTCATATATTATGTAACGTTAACACTATGTATTTATTGCGACAATTAACTAAAACTGGTTCCAACTTGCACTATTAGGAAGTTACGGTAAACCGTGCCCACTGAATTTGTCTTATATGCGAGCGACATCTATAAGTTGCAAGTGTCAATTGCTGGCTGATATGGGACGCGAGTTTCAATATACATACCTAACCTAAACATTCACGTAAAAATAAGCTAGTACACGATGAATGTTTAATTCGACTCCAAATGTTTAACTATATCACCGAGATCTTATATGGTGTTTTTTTAATATGGGTTTGGTTAAAACAATTCGTAACACGCCAGCAAATTTTTTTTGTTTTTTGTTCGGAATGTGTTTGTTTTTAATTGTGTGTTGTGCTCACTCGTCACCGGGATATTGACAAACTCTAAACGTAGCAAATTTGCTATGTGAAAAAATATAATTAATTTACTTAGCTACTTTTAATTTCGTTATCGATAGAGGAATTAGTTTTGTTAGCATACAGATTCGGTATGTTGCATTCATAACCTGCCCGATGATACTTGGCTGTGATTGCAGTTGCACTACGTGATTCAAAGTGTGTGTGTTCATGGACGTTAAAACTTCCACTGAAAGTTAATTTGAGTAAATATGTGTCAATGTACACACATTTTATGCTATTCTTGCAAACTTTTTAATAATTTCATGTGTTTGTGAACATTTATCAGGTAAAGTGAGGTTTGGAAATATTTTCGAATAAACTATGAAGACCAAACATATATGTGTGTGTATATATATTTTTTTATATATCAATATATCTGTATGTTTTCAATATTATCTCATATGCCTCTTTTGAAGTTTTTGGAATTTCATATGAATATGCTCCCACTGTTCATGTTATAGTATTTGTTAGTAATAGGCCTACTACTTATGTAGGCCTAGTTAAAATAATTAAATTCCACACCCTCCTATACAGTATTTAGTTCTGTAAAGTAATTGTCTGTAACTAACACAATCACGATTTTTGTAATCGAGAATAGAGTGTGGTATCGGCATCGAGATCAAGAATAAAAAAAAAAGTGGAATCGTTACATCCCTAGTGTTGTCAAATATTTTTTGTATATCCGACATTATTTTGGATACTGTATTTGTTAATTTTAGTCATGTCATTAAATGAGGATAAATTTAGACTTAGAATACTTAAAACAAGACATAACAGTTCACCAAAACAAATGAAGGACTCCATGAAATACACAGTTATGAAAAAGTCTTGCTCTAAACATCATATAAACTTTAACTTTCATCACTTTACAATGCTTATTTCAAATACCTTTTACAAAAACCTGTAGAACTACATTNGCATATAAACTTTAACTTTCATCACTTTACAATGCTTATTTCAAATACCTTTTACAAAAACCTGTAGAACTACATTTGTATACAAAATGTTCCAGTGTATATAACTTTTGTTGATAATCAAATCGAGACCAGAGTCAAGAATAAAAACAAAACTTTTGGAATTTAATCGAGAATCTGTATCGACAAAAATGTTGAATCGTCACATCACTACAAAAACTACTGAATTTTACAACAGACCACTATACGTGCATTTTATCCACCCTCCTTTACTTGAAAACAAGTCTTAGGAGGGTCACACTGTGACAAAACACAAAAGACTAATGTTCCAATTAAAAATACTCACACTGCAGGTGTTAGGTGGCACCAACAGCTGAGTGATCTCGCCAGCATGCACACAGAAGCGGTACAACATGTTGCCAGAGTACAAGTCCCACAGGCAGACTGCAAAGTCTTCTCCGCCCGAAACCAGGTGGGACTTCTCATAGTGCGGGTGTAGGTGATGTGGATACAGTAGACAGTTGACGCGACCTGCGTGNTGTGGATACAGTAGACAGTTGACGCGACCTGCGTGGCCCAGCAGCAACTGGTGTGGTGGCCAGTCTGCAAACAATGACCCACCACTGCTGACACACATTGCAGCGGTGAACTTGGAACAAAGGATGTATCAGCATCAATTTATAGACATCTAAGGAGAGAGAACGAGTACAGAGAAGAAGGCCCTCATCACCCAAACATACTTTTACACACTTAGGAGAATTAAAGTTTTTTTTTCTGTATGCCCGTATGCTATAAAAACATTTGAAAATCATTCATATTTAATATAGAATGGTGTGTATTTGTAAAAAAACATATGAAAATCATTAATGTTTTATATAGAATGGTGTATATCTGCTGAATATTTAAATTGTTATATATCAATTGTCTTTAACTTTAAATCCCAGTGTGCATCCATGCAAAAGTCTTGTTTCCTACTTAATGGAATGGTACATATATATGCCCAAAGACTGGTTACTACAATGGGAAACAACAAACTCATATTTACATTCCGAACCTAGAACACAAATAAATAGCTAAGAGAAAGAGTCTACTAAACGAGTATATTACTTATCTAAGCTTGGCACTAGGGGCAATTAATAGGCATGCAACTTTGATGTAAAGAGTCTTTGTTTTGATTGGCTAAGAGGAAAAGGTATTTCTCCAACTGGTTCATACATATGAGATCATAGGAAGCAAGCACCTAAGTTACACCATACAGTTGTCAGTTCATATTAATGAAAAAATGTGCAATAGGTATGCAGAGGGTGATAGAGGTGAACGAGCCCCTACGCACAGTCTGTTCTCAAAGGGAACTGTAGCAGCGGCCTGCCTCTAAGCACTGTCTCTTTGCAGCCATCTGTTTTCCTTCCTTCTTGACTGCGCCGGTGCTGGATCTGGCTCAGGCAAGGGCGCAAGACTGCTCTGTGGTTGGTGGGCGGCGAGCCATCCCTCACCCGGGTGCTGGCTCTGTGGCGGCTGGTAGTGGTGAGCTGTGTGCCGGCCGTGGAATGGGCGTGGCGCACTCTGCTATCTCCGCTGCTGGTTGTGCCGCGGGTGGGGCCTCTGCGCTGCGCTCCGCCTGGAGTGGCGGCAGGTCTGGTGTGGGTGGCGCCTCCTGGCGCTTGCACTGCTGGCAGGTTCCACCTGCTGCCGCTGGGCTGTACTGCTCTCATACTGGGTCAGTGTCCCCGTCGGGTTGTGTAAGAGCTGTCAGCTGTTCCACTGGCTGGTTTGCAGGTGGATCTTGCATGTCTTTGAGAGGGCTATATCTTTTCACGTGCGTTACGTGCACTTTCCTTATATTACCCCATACATCTTCGAGCCACAGGGTGTTTCCACGCCACTCAACATTGGTGTGTGGGCCTTCCCACTTTGGATAGAACCCGGCATGAAGCATTGCTGCCTTGTTGCTCAGGAGGTGGCTGCGTAACAACACGGTGTCGTCAGCTTGCAAGTTGGGCGGTTTCTGGCTAACCTGCGTGCCATATTTCCGGGTGATACACTACTGCTGTGCCTTGCGGGCTTTCTCTACCATTTTTAGACAGTTTCAGCGTATCTGTTTTGCTCCCAGAATTTCTGCGGTTTCCGTATTCCATTACCAATCCTTAGGGCATAGTAGGGAGCATCCACAGAACAGTTCGCTAGGAGAGGCACCTGTTGCCTCATTCTGCCATCTCCTTAGTGTGAATAAAATGTCCGGGATGTAACAATTCCAATTCTGGTGGTCTTTCTCTATTCTTACCCTCAGGCATTTTTTTACTTCTTGGTTACTGCGCTCGGTAGTATTACCCTGGAGGTGATGGCTCGGGGTCATCCAGGGTTCGATTCCCCAGCGGTGGCAAGCAACTTCCCATTTTATTCCTGTAGAACTAGGTTCCATTATCAGTCAGGATGATTTTAGGGAAACCCCAGCGCGGGAAAATTTCTTCTTCTAACTTGTGTATAATGGTAGAGGCTTCGGCATTTGGCAATGGGTATGCCTCAACCCACCGTGAGAAGAGGTTAGTCATGACTAACAATGCCTTTTCCTCTTATGAGATCTAGGGTAAGGTCCCATTAGGTTGGCTGCTCTTGTAGTCTAAAGTGTCTTGGGTTGCCGTGGAATTCCTTTGGAGCGTTCAGCCCGGTGGGCTTTAGAAGCAGCACACTGCACACACTGGCTTACATACTCGCATATGTACTTGGTTACCCCATTCCACGTGAATCTGATTGTCAGTTCTCTCAGGGTTTCGGCGGCTCCTAAGTGTCCGGCATGTGGTTGCTTGTGAAAATAGTAGCATAAATATTGCCGTAATGTGGGCGGAATCCACAGCTTCCAGTCCTCGGTGTGCGCGTGAGGGCGGGCCCATACATAACCTTGTTCTAGTTTGTACTGATTGGGGCGCTTTTCCAATGTGTCCTGTAGCTCGGGGTCGTTCTGCTGATGGTGGGCGAATTTCTCGCGGACTAGCTGTGCTTCAAGGGCTTGAACTGTAAGTTTCTTGTGGGTAGGTTTCGTGACTAGACGCTCGGGAGGTAGCATATGCTCCATATGCTCCCAGTTATCTACTTCTGCTTGCCTTTTGTTTTTGTCAGACGCGCGGTAAGTTCATTAAGTCGGCCTGGGCAGAGGTGAATTTCAAAAGTTAGCTCCTGCAGGAACAACGCTCATCGGCCTAACTTCGATTTTGTGGCACTTGTGGTATGTAGCCATGTTAACGCCTTAATGTGTGTGTGTAAAATGACTGGAGCGTCCTCCAAGTAATATCTGAACTTTTTAATGACCCAGATGATAGCTAAACATTCTTGCTCATTACTGTGGTAACGGCAATGCGTGTTGGACATCAGAGTGCTTGCATAAGCAATTGTGCATTTGTTGCCCTCTGTGTCTTCCTGGTACAGTGCAGCTCCTAATCCAACCCCACTTGCATCAGTCTGCAGAATTAGGGGTGTGATGGCTGTCTGTCTATGCAACAAAAGCATTAAAAGCCTGGTCGAGTTCAGGTGTCCATTTCCATGCCTGGTCTTTTTGTAGCAGTTGATTAAGGGGTCCCATTAAGTTGGTTACATTTGGGATGAAATCCCTCAGCCAGTTGCATATGCCCAAAAACTGGCAAAACTGCTTTAGTTTTCGGGGGTGTTAGCTTTGCTACTCACTCAGATTTTTCTGATTGCGGGAAGTTTCCCTCTGGTGTGACGTGGTGCCCCAAGAATTCAACCTCGCATTCACCAAAGTGGCATTTACCTAGCCGGCATGTTAGGTCATGTAGCTCAAATATTTCTAGCACCAGTTGCAGGGGTCTCATGTGATCTTCCCAGGAATCAGAAAAACCTATCACGTCATCCAGATATGCATGACAGAAATCTCTTATTTAACCCATCAAGACGGCTGCCGACATGAGTCATTGGAAAGTGGCAGGGGCATTTTTTTAGCCCAAATGGCATCACCTTAAATTGGTACACTTCCCCGTCAGAAGCGATAAATGCAGTAACTTTTTTGATTCCTCTTGTACAGGGATCTGCCAATACCCACAGTGCAAATCAAGCACACCAAAAATTTTAGCTTTGCCCAGAGCCTCTAGTGTGTGACCCGCATTTGTTATTGGTTGCGTGATTTGATTGAGGTCGTGATAGTTCATGGAGAACTTCAGTGTTCCATCCTTTTTTGGCACTAGTCCCACCCTAGCATTGTAGGCTGAATTGGAGGGTTCAATGATTTCTAGCTGCCTTATCGCCTCAATTTGTTCCTCAATGAGCTAGCTGCCTTTGGTAGGGTGATGGGTTGCCTGGCTTGTTATGTATTACGCCAGGGCAAGAAAGGTGAATTTCGTGTGTGAGGCTGCTGGTTTGCTGTATGGCACTTTGGTGCTTCAACACCTTGTAGTGCATGTTCAAAATTACTACCAACTGCGCTACTGCCGGTCCATTTAATTGGTGGTTCACTTCTTTGCCCGTAATGCCCTGTCGTGTTTCGTTTACTTCTGGCTCTTTCCAGGTGATCCACCTCTGCTTCTCGGTTCCTAAATATACTTTGCCTTGTTGGCAGTCAATGATCGCCTATTGTTTGGCTAGCCAGGATTGTCCTAGAATTACGGTTTCTCTTAACCCGCGGGCTACAAAAAATTTGGTCAGGATAATCTTTCCTCCCACCAGGATTGATAACGATTGCAGCTTTGATTTACAGAAGCGTTCCCTCTTGGGCCATATTCACGGCTGTGGTGGTGTCCCTGAGTTGCGTATCTTGGGTAGCCTTCGGTAAAGCTGAATGGTGTATGAAATTTTAATTCGCAGCTGTGTCTAGTGTAGCCAGTAATTTACAGCAGNTTTACTGTGATACGCGGCGGTTCTTCGGTTTCCCCCCTTCTAGTAACACCGCCACTTCTGGGGCCTCACATATTTTGCCGGGACTAGTGACCCACCATTTTTCCATGGCCACAGCGTTTCCCGCCGGTTTGTGCATGTCATCACTCGACTTCGGTTTGCTCTGGACAGTGTCCTTAACATTCGCAGTGCTGGCTTGAGCATCCTCCTTGCGGCATCTGCCTCGGAGCACGGGGCAGTCGTGATGAAAGTGCTGTTCCAGGCAATACCAGCAGTTAGGTAAGCTCTGACTTAATGGGTGAGAGGGCGCGGCCTTTCGCACTTTCCCTTCTGTTTCTTTGTTACGCTGTGGAGCAGCTGAAGTGGTACAGGCAGGATGAGTGGCCCGCTTCGCCTTGGCTATGTCCTAAAGTTCACGGACCCATGTGTGCGTAACTAACTCTTCAATCCCTTGCGGGGGCAGGTTGTACAGGAAATGATTGATCTCTGGGAGTAACCACAACGTGATCATTTCTACGTTGGCCTCTTCGGATTGGTCTGGCTGTAAGCGTTGAAGTAGCAGTACCTTGCGCCTTATGAAAATTTCAGTTTCTTCCCTGGGTTTTTGGTACTGGCTGTACAGTTCCTTGGTCAGTTGTGACAGCACTGATTTCCTCAAAAAATGGGTGATTAGTCTATCAGAGAATTGATCACAGTGTGTAAAAATTCGCTGTAGAGATTCCACCATTGGCGACGAACTTTTCCCTCCAGCTGGGCTAAGGTTTTCATTATCCATATTGCTTTTGGGGGCTTAGTACGGGTGAATTCGGCTTTGCATGCCTCTATGAATTGTTGCGGGTCTTCCTGCGGTTTTCCAGCATATTCGAGGATCAATAATACCTGTTCCCCTGTTGGCCTATTTTTTCAAGGCGGGCTATAATGCTCATGCGTGTCTCTGGACTGTGCTACATACAGTGCAGCTGTGTGTAAGCCCTTCCATGTCACGGGGTTGATCTGGCCAACCGAGACATTTGAAATGGTACAGGCAGGGCCAGTCATTACAAGAAACTCTGTATAGAACTCTCCTGGTGTGTTGGGTTGCGTCACAGCGAGCTTGTCTTTCCTGATATCTAGGGCAGCGTAATTCCAATCAGTCCGTGTCCTTTTCCTTTTCGTCTCATCCTAAGCAAAGGTAGTGGTAAATGTTGGCACAGTGTGCATATTGGATGATCAGATTTCCTTCTCCGGTATAGCTACACATTCGACACGGTATGGTGTTGAGGTTCTCCTATTTCATTGAGGTACTCCGACTGTTCTCGGTCGCCATGATAAAAGTACTGTTCCGGGTTTTTTGGGCACCACTGAGTTTTCCGACACTCTCTGAAGTGTTCCGGGTTTAAATGGAGCAGCGATTGCTCTTCTCGACAGTGAGGCTCTTCTCCATGTGTTCCTTGGTTTCACTAGCTCTACCAGAGCTTCGCGAGGCCCCATGTTGGGCGCCAAGAAATAACTTGACGCCTAATACACTCAACGTGGAAAAATGAAGGAAGGTGTACAGGCCCAGTATCCCTCAAGAGACCAAAAAAAACGGTGTCTCCTTAAAGATTTTAAGGCGGCCATATGGGCCAATGGGGTTGCACCCTGGAGGTGTCTGACCCTGGCTCACCAGAGCACGTAG
This sequence comes from Clitarchus hookeri, assembly GCA_002778355.1. Taxonomy (NCBI): domain Eukaryota; kingdom Metazoa; phylum Arthropoda; class Insecta; order Phasmatodea; family Phasmatidae; genus Clitarchus; species Clitarchus hookeri. The sequence goes on along the minus strand of NQII01003278.1, from coordinate 177,224 downwards.
CTGGGCACTGAGGGTTATGCTATTCTATGGCTCGCCTGGTGATTGGGCATTTAGGAATAGTTGCAAGTACACAGCTATGCACTGTCAGTGATGTTACGTTAAATTCAGAGGATAAAAATAAAAGAAGAATAGAGAATTATGATTTAGTGAATTCAGTGGGTGTCCCGGATGTAGGCATGACCGTAAAGGCGGTATAAAATAAGGCAGCAGCACGAGGGAAGATAGGTTCTGGCGTGGTCCTCCCAGGAAGGAATCTATACTCTTCCTGGGGCCGGTGCCTTGAGGTAAACCTGTGCCGGAGTCTTATTGATCAATCGGCGCAGGAGAGTGCGCTTCACGAGGGAC
>NQII01003278.1:161448-176860 GCA_002778355.1 Clitarchus hookeri | reverse complement strand
ATCGGCGCAGGAGAGAGTGCTTCACGAGGGACAGTGCTTGGGCCTATAGCGACTTGGGGAGACGGCCCCCTTGATTCCCCTAGGTGAGAAGTTGAGTGAGCGGTGTCATCAGCTACAGACCTCAACTGCCCCTCTGGGTTCACAGCATTCCCCACGTAATAACCCTATGGCTCTCAGTAAGCGACATGACTAGCTTTTAACCTGAGAGTCGTAATGTCTTAACGTGTTTGTTCTCCTCAAGCCTCAGGAGCCTCAGAGAAAGGCTCTCTCTCATTTTGCCACAGTGGCGCTAGAAGAACAGCATTACCAGCTAGCAACGAAACACCAAACATTGACAAGAGGTGAGAGCCCCCTTTAGTAGAGTCTTTGGTTTGACACTCTTATCGCGGTGATTGTGTATGCACTGAGAAGTAGATAAGTGGATATGCACACAGAAGGCAAAGTGGGTAAGGGAGGCGAAAGTGAAAGAGAATGACCGGACCAAAAAAGAGGTTAACTGGTAGATATATGTTTTATTCAGTCAGCAGGAATTTACAAGACATATCTTCGACCTGTGCCCGCTAACATCTGATGGACAAGGGACCAAGTTTGCCAAGCGGTTTGCCGCAAGGCGGCCGAGTTATTGATCGAAGCTCAGGCAGAGAGAGACCCTGGTACACCTACGCCCGACGCGGACGAGGCACGTGGCCAACACTCGAAGTAAGAAGGCTCCACGACAAGAGCTTCTGTCTAATGTGTTGAAAAACACAAGTTCTGACAATAGTAACATTATGCGCTAAGACTAACTGCTACTGCTGAAGGCAAGCGTGGCAAGATAGTGAGAGTTGCAGAAGATGCTCTGGTCAGAACTGCACGCGAACTACCCTGTCTGGAGGGCTTGCATAGGAATAAATACCCTCAAGAGACGGGGAGAGCGAATGGTGGCTGGAGTAGGCTGCATGGAGAGGGAAGCCTCCCCTGATGCACTGCGATCATGCACGTTCGGTGCCTGCCAGTCAGGCCAAGGCAAGCGAGGGGGTGGGTCCACCCACTCAGACTGGAGTGCGACATCATGCGGATTGCCGGCCTCCCAGGCGACTAGGGGTTGATTCGCTTGTGAATATGAACAGTACAGGGTCAAAATGAGCTGCGGTGATCGGCACTATGGTACACCAGGGAGAGCACCAGAGGCTGAGGCTAAGATATGAATATGACAGCGCTCATGGCGGGTCACACATTATTAGCATTTTTGGTAAGGCTGGGAACACAACTTGATTTGCGAGATAACTACTGTAGTGGCTTTTACTACAACTTGGCGATTTTCAGAACAATAGCCACAACAAGGACTACCGCATTCAATTGAAGTAGTTAAACTTGTGCCAAATTGTATGTGCCTACATGTGGTGACAAAAACGTTCACAACCAATAAAAAAAATAAAATCAAAATATTTGAACAATAACATGCTTGCCTTATTAAATTTTATTCCCACAGAAAACCATGATTTCACATTCAAATAAACCATTTGTCCCAACCTAAAGTTTGTTATTTTTTAAGGCAAACAGTAATCAACAATTTGTTCAGATATACTATTGGAGCTTCACTAAACCCTAATTTTGCACACTTTTTAGGGGCCTTGTCACATATTCATTTCGGGAATGTAGTGGCATTGTAACAGCATAAGGGGAAATACCGTCATACTGCTGGTGTCGACCATGAAGAAGCTGAAGCATCACGGTCTGTGTAGCTGGCACTATGATGATGGACCCATCTTCCCTGCCCACCACCAAGCGGCTCTGCTGTGGAAGGTAGATGCTGGCTGTCAGCTTGACTCCTGGTAAATCCCCGCCATCCTGTAAATGTATTGCATTTACTGTAAGCCCAATACTTCTTTTGAAATTTTAATGCTATACTGCTGATGTTTTTTTCTTTAGTGTTCCTATACTATTAAACTCAAAAAGTTTGTTATTTAGTAGTTTCATAACCAAATATTTTCATTTTATTCAAAATATACATTGTTTACCTTAAATAAACACCCCGATATTTGAAAAAATCGGCACCTCAGAAATAGGGGTACATTTTATTAATGACTTAGACTGTTTTGCCTCCCAGTAAAGCATGCTGCTGCTTGACACTGCACCCGGCAATTAATAACATGAGTGGTAGCTGTCAAGTCAATGGGTAGAGCCTGAGCATTACACAAACACATAAAATGCCACTTAGCTCATGGCAAGTCACACTTTTAGCATAAGTATAAACAAATACAGTAAAGTTATTTTTTTCTAATGTAGTTACGGCTTTTAAATTACGTACTCGTCTATGACAAACATGAACAACTTGAACATAAAATTCAAATGCGGACTGCTTACACCCCTCCCCAACCCCCTCTGCCATATGCTAGCGGACCAGCCTGAAAGCCATCCTCGCATTGGCCCCCCTTATCAATTTTTTGCTTTATCTGGGTCAAGGTCACGTGGCTGACATCACCCTCCCTGCTGTAGTCATGTCCTCATTGGCAGTAGGGAAAAGGAAGCACCGTGTAAACAAGGAGCAATAAAAAAACTCAAATTTATTATTTTATTACAAAAAGTGTGTTAGGAATGCAAGCCTGAGGTTGGTAGGGACCCCTATATGTGTCTTCGGAGCCAGTCCAAGCACTATGTGCCTGTTCATGCAGAAATTTTTTATATATATTTTATATATATTATACATATTATGTACATATTATATATATCTATCACACGAAGCCCTTCTAAAATTATACTTTCAGGCTATTCCTCTGCCATGTGAAAACAAAGCCTAACTAAGTGTCTAGAAAATTACACCACGGGGACAACACACCACATTTGAGCACACTCAGTTTAATAATATTTTGCATAAGAACTATTTCTTACTAGGCATTACCAACACACATATTTTCTCTCTGCGTTTATTCATATTAATTAAAAATTAATTACATATGAAATATAACTTATAAATAAAATATAACTAAAAACAATTGCACACATTTTTTCAAAGCTAAAAGAGAAGTGAACAAGGCCAGATACCCCCCTTACCATTGGCCAGACAATGAAGCATTGTGTAGGTTCAGAGCAGTATAGTCTATTAGCAATGTCTTAATTATATATTTATATAATTATATAATTAAAAATAATGAAACCTTTGAAAAGTCAAGAATGGCTACCATATCTGTAGTAAATGTTCTGATTAGCCCAGTAATCGGAACCTCTCCTGTTTAAATTAACCATTGGTTATGGTCTAGTAACTATTGATTAACCTTAACCATTCATTGGGAAACCGCTAACCAGCACTTAAAATTTAATCAAAAGATAATTGGAACATAACCAGACACTGTGAAACTAGTCCTTAATCTACTCCTGGGTAGTGTTTTTGATGGGCCCTCATGTGAGGCAGGCACAATAGGGCATCTTGGGTAATATGAATTACGTGTAAGTAATGTTTTTTTCTTATAAATTTTGTTTCGACTAATTGTCTTTTATAAGTTATAAACGGCAAATAATATGTAAAACTAATTTTTTTTTCTTTTATGTGCTGCTTTGCTGCATTTCATTGCAAGATAGTTCGAGCTATAACAGCCTACTATTGCTGTTTTGGGTCTTCAGCCATTTCCATGTTTGTCTAATCTTTTGCTGTATAAATCATGTGATTGTGACTAACACATAATAAATCTTAACCAATCCCTGCAACTGCTGGTTTCGTGGTTGGCTAATGACAAGCCTTCCGGATTTTGGCAGGAATGTTTAAGAATAGTTGTGACATAAGAAATAAACATAAACAATTTAACGATTGAGTGAATTAACAATACAAACTACATTCACTTTGAGCACTGTACGTTATTGACCTAGGTCAAATTAATGTGCACATTTCATACTTCAAATAATGGTTATTCTTTGTATTAGTTTTTGGATTTTGTACTTTGCTTAATGAGTTCTGGCTCCTTGATGTGTGCTCTGTAATGCACAATTAAGACTTCGCCTAGTGCATGGATTAATGCTGAATGGAAGAATCACGTGCACAGTTCACATTGTCTAATTTTGAATAAGTCAAAAACAAAGTTTTCATCAGCAACTTAATCTTTGTAAAGCTGTATGCATTTTGGTATAATTATTTTATTTATGTATAAAAGAAAATTGGTTGAAGATTTTTTGTGTATATCATTAGTCCTTAGAAGATAAACTGAAGCTTGTAGCATCAAGAACATTTTTTATTCAACAGCAGAGATTGCCTGGATTAAAACCACAGTGTATCAGCAGTCAGGGTGGCCAGACAGGGAAGGAAAGGCCTCTAAGCAAGAAACAATACCACCTGCGCAAGCCTACTTCCCCGAGTGCAGGCATACCTGGATGTAAAAACCCCCACATCGCCACTCCCTTTCATGTACAGCTCGGCCGCGCACAGCTCCCACAGAGTGGGAATAGACAGACTCGCTGAGACCTCCGCAAACCCCTGGCCCATTGCAGCAGCTACATAATGAGTTGCATAACCCCACAATGTCAGTTGTTTGTTCTCAAGTGATTGCCAAATCCAGTTATATCTCTCTCTTTCTCGTCCTCTTGAGGAGACTGGAAGGAACTGCCTAGGGCAGCAGTAGTAGCAAAGCTGAGTCTGCCTGCACTCCTTCAGAATCCTCAGCTGCCATGCCTGCCACGCCACCCCAGTTGTTACAACAGTGCCAAGCAGTAGTAGAAGGGAGATAGAAATTCTGTGACTTATAATACTCATGCACGTGTGCGCTTAGACTTTGCCCTTGGGGCAATAAATAGTGTCTTACCAGATTATGACCTCATTTACCATAGTTTTTGACCAACAGATAGCCATTTTGCCTAACAGTCAGTTTACCACCGATCTTCCGCTCAACCGATTACCTGACCTAGATTTCGGCATTATCTATGACAAGAGGTACCCAACCTTAAGGGGCTGGTGAGGGAACAAGGTTAGGGCTACAAGACAGTGGGGGTTTTAGTGATTGCGCATTAAGGAGGAATCACGTCCGCATCTGGTGTCTGGTATAGTGAACGTTCAGGTTGTCCTTGCTTGACCTACCGTCATTCGGACAGTGCTAATGAGCATGATAACTGGCTGCCTATGCTAGACACACAGAAGATGATACAGTATTCATGCCCCTTTACTCACCAATCTCTGTTTGCACCGCCGCATATAGATCTGCCAGGGATAGACCGCTGGAGGATGAGAGCTCGTGGCGCCAAGGCCCTTGCCACAGACAGGAACCGGGGAGGATATCTAACCTTGACTACCAGTTACTGTTCATACCACTGTGCCATTTTAAAATACGTAACGACTATTTTTCTGTTATGTCACTGCTAGTGATCTATTTTATAAACAGTTTTGAAACCTAATTTTCAGTATTTTAATTCAGTAAAAACGACTGCAAGTAATATTTAATTGTCTTATTACCTTTGGTATTTTATTAATGCGATTAATTATGCTTTTATTATCTGTTTGTCCATCTACATTTAATAATGTCTATTTGTCTGGCATTATAATATAACTTCATATTAAACATTATATTTATTTATTTATCGAAGCATATTGTTACGGTTGGATCCCGTTGTGAAATACCTAATTAAGCAGAACCTAAGAAAGACGCCACAGAGTTCATTAACACCAAGCCGGAACCGAATTCATCAACGATAGAACAATGGCGCAAAGACGCCACAGAAGTGCTGGAATATCAAAACGGCAGACTGAGAGTGATTGCAGCAATCAGGGGAGAATAAAACACACGACGCTCGGCAACAGTGGATCCGCTGAGCTAGTGCTGATCTATGAGCATTTTAGGTAAGAAGAACAGTTAACCCGGAAGAGCCCGCTGCCGACGCACAAGGGGAACCAATAAAAATCAAAGTACGTCAATAGTCACGTGGTGGGGCGAGAAGTGTGATATAGACGTCTGCGACAGACAGGGGTCGTCGTCTCCTTCGAACTTCAGACGTGACACCAGCGGTTCCTGGGGGCAGCGTCCGACAGTGGTTCCGGGTGCAAGGCTAGGGTGAGTTCCTTTCTTTAATGTGATCCTCTCTCGCACAAATAACCTTCCTTGAGTCCTTCCCTCTCACTTCCGTTGGACTTAATTTTAAATGCAATATCATTGTATACTCTACTAACTAGTGAGCCAGTAAAGTCTTTATTAATGATCTCTACAATCCTTCAAATATCTGAGCTTACCCTGTTTTCTCTATGCTTAAACTATCCTAAGAATGTTATGAGTGAGTAAGGCTCATAACAATATGTAATGTGTTATTTAGTTATTTCAGTTCATTTAACCATTGTTTATCAATATTTTATCATTTTATGTATTTTTCTCGTAACTTTGATTTTAATTAATTTTTGATCTGTACTTTAAAAGCTAGTTTTTAATCCTGTCTCGCCTGCAGATCCGTGTTTCATGAGAGATTGTTTCTCTACCAACCGGATGTGCAATGCTGTGTTGCGAATTATTTCAATTTCAGTCTGAAGCTACCCCTTCCACTCACTTTCCTGCCACTGCAGATCTTGCAAATTTTCTCAGCTTATCCCTGCTGCTTGGCGCATGATTTCACACAAAAAATGGGCCTCTGTTCACGTGATATTTGCCCCCAAATCTGTGTGCTTGAGCGCAATTTGCCTCTTGTGGACAACCCACAACATCTATCTGTGACTGTGTAACATTCAGATTGTCTTTTGTTAGGTAGTTCTGCATCTTTCAAGTAGCATTTTCTAACACTTATGTCCTTGGTGTGCTGCCATCATGATGTGCGAGCGGCGTGTGGTGGCCGTGATGGCGTTGTTTGGCACTTAAGTGCCTTTAATGTTTTTTTCTTGCAAGCCATCACGTGGTATGTAGAAGCCACTGGACATAGTTTTGTTGGTTGTGTTACATTATTTTATTTATTTTTCTGTTCAAAATGTAGTTGTTCATTTGAATATTTACTGTTTTCCCCTCTCTGGTGAGTATCTTTTCAATTTTATAGTTCATTTCTTCTCGTGCACCAGTCATCTTTTATTCACTAGTTAATTTTGTTTCTAAATTATTTTTGTTTTAGTGAGGGTGCACGTGTCTGCCAAACGTTTCTGCACGGTTGGGCTAAATCTTTTGCTACATATGTTGGCCTAACCTCTTCTGCATGTTATGCGCTGAAGCGCTCCACTTTCTGGCATAAGTCATTTCTTTGTGCATTTAAGGGATTTATAAACCAATCTTGACTAGTTGCCCTGTAAACTTTGCCTTTATGCCAATTTCCGTTGCTTAATTGCAAGTGGTGTCCAATTTATAGTTGCATAACATATTTTCAATTGCAACGTTCCAGGGCTTCTACCACCCTAAGAAATCACTTTAAGCCCTATGTCGTATATCTGAATCCCTATATGTTTTTTCCTAAGGATTTGACTCATGCCGGGTTAGCATACATTAACGACTCCGCCTGTACAGGAGAGAGAAGTTTAGCTTAGGGAACTGGGTAGAGGCTGCAATGGAAAAGGACGTCAGATATAAATAAAAAGCAAGCCGTAAGTGCCACGACGAACGGACATCATAATTAGGTAATTATAAAAGCAGTAAGAAGCCAATGTAATAACTTCATAAAAACGATAAAGTGTAGAAGCAGCGTGAATGACTTCCCGTGAAACACGCCAACCCGCTATTCCAGTAACCCAATGAACTACGGCGTGTACCCAAACCGAAACCACAGGGAAGGAAGGAACCCTATCTGCATTATTTATGAAGAGCCTTGGTATCAGGTGGAAGTCTGCAAACTAAAGACAGTCAAGTTCAACAAGAGGAATGAAAGTGTAAAAATTTAAGAAGCTTTAAGAGTTCTGCAGTGTGTGTGTGTGTGTTTTTTTTTGTAGGTGACCCGTACGTTAATTTAGTAGGCAAGATGTAAATATAATTCAGTGTAACTCACGTAGTAAGTAAGATGATAAAGCTAGTAACAGGCATAAGAAACAGAAGGCCTTAATGCCCCGTAGATTAGAACCCATGACACACACAAAGAGCCTGCCATGCAACCCATAGGAGAGGCTCCAGAGCAACCCTGTTGTAGAAAACTCCTTCAGCGCCATTGCAGAACGATTAGCCCAACATGCCCATTGTGAGTTTGAGTTTTCTCACCACAGTGTTAAGAAAACGCCTGAAAATTGCTTTTTTCAAGGTTGAAACTGTGGCCCATTATGAGTATCCACAGTCCTCAGCTCTATATGTGAGCGTCACACCTCTCACCATTACCCTGAAGGGATGTGAGCATTCACCTGAGCCCACCGGTACCTATACACATAACACCCTACACCCCAATGGGCCGAAGCCATTAGCGGTCCACCTGCCAGTGACCCACCAGGAAGAGAGACAAAGCTATCAAGAAAACCAGACCACTGCACTGCTGCGCAGAGAGAGCGCAGAACAGCAGCACATACAGAAGAAAACATGAGAGACTTTTGGTGACAGTTCCACATCATCGAAACTGTATGAAACTGATTANGGGGGGGGGGAACTGATGTGTGATGAGTGTGGGTGACTATTTATTTTTTTGCAACTGCGCATCATCACGTGCGAAGATATGTGCCCCAGCGAGATATGCAACACGACCAAGCACTTCCAATGCCAGCTGACATCCTCCCTGGACACGTCAGATACAAGGAGAGCTGAAATAAGAACACACATAGTCATTAATCCGATCAACCCCCTAGTAAATACCAGTCAGCAGGTGTAACCAGGAAGCCAACGGAAGTCAGTTACGCCTAACTGGGAGTCGGATACAGCCTGCTGCACATGAATACAGAACACAGCAATGAAAGCTAGTGTCAGATACTCGCCCGCCTCACATAAATGCTGAGCAAAGCAACAGACGTAACTTGCCCCTAACCGGGTGTCAGATACCACCTGCCACATAAGGAAAACTATCCCCGGCCTTTCACAATCGCTAGGCTGGCGCATCCTGGCCGCACTGCCCAGGAAGAGAGGGAACTGCACCTGCCGAAGACACCAAACAGACGAGACCCAAATAAATCCCTAGCCAGGTATATATAAAGCAGCACACCTCTAATAAACATCAGTTTATCTCAGCAAGTCGCTTCAGCACAAGTTGTGCTGAAGCTCCCAGCTCACCCTTCTCTCGAGGAGCCCTAACTGTGAAGTATCCAGCGACCATTAGTGACCAGCGATAGACATCTTCAGCACCAGCTGTAGCACCAAAGAATCGAAGCATTCCCCCCTTAACATTGCCATTAACCCATACCACTTACCTCACTTACACAGCTGTGGTACCCCGTGTCCTTTCTAGACTAACAGTGCTTCAGTTAGGATTTAGTTGTTTTCATAGCTGTCTAGTTGTTTGCTCTTGTTATCCTAACAGGCACATTCACCTGACATTTAAATTTACTTCCGTATGTTGCCTAGAGAATTGGCAAAACTCAGGAGTTAGTACGTGTCACCGTGTTTATTCTCTATACAATAAACACGTATTTCAGTCTAACCTCGGAGTATCATTTCTAGGGTGAACTGTACCTCTCTTCAATCCTGGTGCCATCTTGCAAGTGAGCGACAGAGGACTGCGGTATAGAATTGGTTTTCCTACCCTAGATAAGGGCCATGGACAGTCACATAACTGAGGACAGTCCGCACGTCAATAAAAAAAAAAACATTCGTAGGACACCCATACTGTGGACACGGTATTAAAAGGTAGCTGGTGTGCAGCATGGTACAGCCCCGTACAAGCAAGACTAAACAACGAAGTGGTTAGGCCACCTGAGTCAGTTAACCCACTCCATCCACCACGTACAGACTTGCCAGACACAGTGACAGGCCTGACAAGAAGTGATCTAATTACCTCTGGGTACACCTTAGATAGGGATCCATTGCCTGCCTCTTTATTGCGGAGGTCAACAGTAGCACCTTCCTGCTCATGCCGTTCACCCGCAGAAGGGATATAGAGTGGAGCGACCGAAGGACAGCTGCTGTCCTTGCAGCTAGCCAACCTCTGAGTAACCCACACACACCAGCCTTCAGCTGCTTATCCCCCAGGAGAAAGCTCAAGCCACCTGACACCTGTTGAGGCCTCACCTCACAGTCCACCCTGCCAACCTCTTTGACCCCCCTATCAAGACCCCCAGAGCAGCGCATCCTGTCATCATCTGTATCTGGCTGGACCTACCCCTGGCACTGGGGGTTGACCCCGTAATTTTCAGCCAGCCTGCCACATCCAAGACTCCAGTACCCAGACACCGGCTGTCGCCTACCCCGGCACCCTGACCCTGCATCCTCTGAGGGGCATCTCGTGGACATCCCTGCAGCCTGTTGCCTCTACATGAGGACCATCCCCAGCACCGCAGGTTCCAATCGCATGTCAGCTCTGGGCGAGGCTAGAGAAAAGTAAGCCACCAGTCGCCTTTACCCCAGTCGCCCGGCCGCCTCACCTCATACAGCCAGACTAAGTGCCCAGAAGACAACCTACCCATCCAACCTTGTTCAAGGGAACCATTAAGGCCAAGCAAAAGATATCATAGACTCCGCCCCAATACAGCCTGTCTCATGCCAGTGTCCTTGATCTGACCCAGTAAGTACCTTGTCCCGTATGATGCATGCCACAGTCCTCTAGCCATCAGGCGTCAACCTTGCAGACGTCTACCTACCACCTAACCCTTAGTCTACCTCATTTTCTACTCTACGCCTTATTTCCGTCGAGGGGGAGAACAGGTTCAGGCCGCAAAGGCCAATTAGTGCCCTCAGCACTCCCTAGTGACAGATGCACACCCAGCTGTAGTCAGAGAAAAAGAAAGACTGAGCCAATCAGGCATGATGACAAGTTAGTGCCGAGCCTGCAAGTCCTCCATTGCATCTCTTCATAGCACCAATCAGAGGTCCTTTCGCTGGTCACAGTTGTCCATTCAGACCAGCTCCAGGGTTCGTCCTCACCCAGAAAGACCTCTGACATGTGAACGAATTCCACTACCATCTGTCCAGTGCCCAACGATCCAGCGAGCGAAATCTCCTCGTATTGAAAGCACAAGCAGAACAAAGGCTACTCACAGCAGAGTCACTGAAATCAACAACCCTGCTATTCACCCCACCAACAAAGATTCTGGGCAGTGCAACCCTTGGATAGGGCTATCACCAACCTAACTACCAAATCCCTTTGCAAAACAAAATTGTGGCACTTGCCAGTAAGGGCATGCCAGGACCCCAGTTAAGGTAGTCAGACTGAAATAAATCAAGGTCATGCCCACAATAGTCTTAGCTTGAACCCAAACCTTTCTCAACCACCGTACATAGTTGTATACAGTGCACTTGGTAGTAATTTGTATAATGAAATTACCCATGCCAAGGAACTAAAACACACATTACTAATCATATAATAAAATATTATAAAAATAATGCTAATTGTTTTTTTAAGTACCTGATTTACATGTATTCACGTGACTTAGGTGCACAGATAATTCAGAAATCACACACACTGAAATAAAAGTAATTCTACGTATTAAAGTAAAAGATACACATTTGAATGGTGCACTCCAGAAAAGGAGTTTTGTTTCTGAATGCAGCAGGTTATTTAAAATATTTGTAATTCATTGTTATATGAAACTTAATATAAGCATGTGCACACAAAAGCCCTGAAAATTATAACATACAAAGTATACTTGCCAATTGATCCAAACTGCCAACGGGAGGTGGTTTCATTTCTGACCATGCCTGCACAAGGCTGGTGCGTATCGTAGGAGGCATGCCTATTCAGAGATTGGTACAAAATTAGTTTATTATGCATAGGTACACAATGTTGCACCAAAATAGCAATAACAATAATAATAATAATAATAAAAATTTAAAATTCAACATATAATTACTGTACTTAGGCAGATAGCATTAAAGTAGCATCATTTGAACAAATAAACTATTGGATGCTTAGCACTATGGTATAATAAATGCCAATCTGCTGTGTTTTCAGAACATGTTTACCACAAAAGCAAATGATAAAAAGTTTACATTTATTAGGCCAAAATAATGTGAATACTGCTTACAGACACATGCAAAATAGTGGGTATAACGACCATCATGTTGGCAGTATGTAGGCTGACATGTGGAAGGGATGATGTTGAGTGAGTGGAACACTGATATTTAAGCTATTTAGGTGTGCATGCAGTAATATGATTTACAGTAATTTCAAGTGGCATACTGCGATTCCATGGATTTTGTGTACCAAAATATAAAAGTATGCATACCAAAACATAAAAGTATGCTTTTGTTATTGGTTCTTGTCCTCATCCTATAAAAGTATGTGAAATATCTGTAGACATATGATTTTCCAGGCCTAAATCACAATATGCCATATAACAACATAGCTCAGTACTGTCTTCCAAACTACAGGCTATGTTTGTTAAAGTGTAAGGGCCACTATGCAACACAAATAACATTCAGAGTGAACTTAGTAGTAGTTAACTACTTACAATGAAAAACCTGTACAAGCAATTCAAGTGCTAACCATGCACTATGCTGATATAATAGGAATGTAATTAGTAGCCCTCCTTTACATAATGCACCATTCACTATACTGTATGCAACATTTGGCGAGGAATAACTTGAAACTGTACACATCTTTCCGTATCACTTATTTTTGTGTGCGCATGCTCATGGAAATTTTACACAAATTATTATACGTGTTTTNGGGGGGGGGGGGGTGTCTACCGAGAGATCTGAGTACACGGAATAGTCCCAAGCAAATGCTTGAATTTAAAACTTCATAGCAATTATTTATGTTCATGCCGGGCTTCTGGAAAAAGATATTAAAAAGTTTAAAACTGATCCAAATTCCACATTTCTCGCATATCACTACTCTTCCTTCTTTGCATCTCTGTTATCCCATGTCTCTTAACTTCATTTCTGTGGACTATTAACATTTTCTGTTTCTTATCTCCATATTTTTTTCATGCAGCTATATGGGTCCTATGGTGTGAGGGCTTCAGTGGGATATTCAACTTTCACAACTTAGCCTGTCCGTCCCTGCCCCCAGTTTTAACCGACAAGCTATCTAGTGGAAACACTTCCATGATTTATTTTATAACTGATGAACACAAGTAAACATTACAGAGCCCAGCTAAAATATTCCAATATCTACTATTTTCAGTGGTTAATCCCCTTGTTTTAACCAATATCTTTGCTCTTCGCTATAAGCAACTGATTGCAAGTTAGAGTTGCTTTAATATATCATTAACAACACACTCTGCCCATAGTTTGCACTCATTTGAGTTCATTAATTTTTAAACTTCATTGTTCAATTTGGGAAATAATATTCTGGGTGTCAAAGTGTCCTAGTCTTGCCTGATTTATATATTTCCTGTCACAACTATAATATGAAAATAAATATAGTTTGTCAGACCAAAGTTTCTTTTTAAAATAAATTGTTTTCCTGTAACTAGTATGTTAGTATTTTTGTCCTGTAAGACTTCAAGAACGTGTGCTGTTTTCAACAATATAGTTAAAACACATTGTATTTGTTAATAAGTTTATGAATGTAACAAAAAATGTTTGTGTAAAAGCAATTTTAAAATTTGCGGGTTGTGTAAGGTATAAGTCTTTCTGCAATTACAGTCGTGCAAAATGAAAAAAATTCAGAGAAAGTAGCAATCTATATATACTTCTGCTTGCATTTCTTCTTCCCGGTTCGTTACCATTTTTTGAAGCATGTAGTAACCTTGACTTTTCATTAGCTTTATTGTCTTTAATTGCAAGATGAAATAGTTATCCGCCATTTTGGCAGTTCCAGTCGGGAACCCCATGTAGCCTTAGTTGCCGGCACATTTTTTTATGTAAGCCGAGCCGTGAGCCCATTTCTAAGGATGGCATTCTCGCAGTGGCACTTTTTAAGTTTTCTCTCGGCTGCATCATGGATACTCCTGGAAAGATTTCGTAATTTTTTTTATGTTTTCTGTTTGACCTGGTCTGTACATTTTTTTTATAACCCTAGAAAAGACTTTGATAACTCTCATCTGAAATTAATTACTTAAAAAAAATTATAAACTATTAATTAATACTGTATGATGCAGTATTATTAATTTTTGGGACACGTGGTTCATTTTCTTTCGCTTTGCCGAGCTTCGTTATATTTTATCGGAATTCAAAATTAAAGCTGTGGTGGTTCGTTTATCGTTATCGGACATACGTTTGACATTTAACGTTTATCAGGCATCCGGTTGCCGTTTTCAAAATTTTAGTTTTTGTTAAGCGTCAGCATTATATTAGAAACTTTCAGACTGCGTCGACAAGTTTTGTACGAGAAATTCGCTTATCTTTATCTTGACAGCGTGCGTGGTGGCCCACGCCAGGCCCTTACCTGAAAAAGAGGTGTAGCCACGAGTGATAAAAACCCTGGACGAATACTCGTCTGAGAGAAAATGGTCTAGAACAAGCAACCAGAGAAGATGCATCGGGCGTGACAACGTAACCCACACCGGCAAGCATCCGCGACCGCTAAAATCTTTCAACTTCGTTCTTTTTCGGCAAAAAACTTAACTGTGTTAAATTACTTCCGCCGGTGTGGGAGGTCATTAGGGTGCCAGGAGGGAACGAACATCCCTCCTGCCTTCGTAACTTCTTCTTGCGATGCAAGTTTTTGAGACATGAATAATTTGTAAATTACTGTGGCGCTGTTCTGTACTTGTACTCAGCATACCTGAAGATTGTATGTGAACTGTTTCACTTGATTGGTGAATAAAAGTATAGAACAAATAAACCGGAACTTGACTTTATTTAATATTTAATTGGTGTCCTTTTTAAAGAGTCTCATGCTACCTCTGAGCTAGCCGAGTGGTAATTTCCAGCCGTCAATACCTTGACGTTGTAATGACGCAGTATTCTTAAGTTTCGGGACACGTGTTTCAATTTTGTTTGTTTTTCTTAAGCTTTGCTAAGCTTCGTAATATTTTTATCGGGTTTGAAGTTTAAAGCTGTGGTGGCTCGTTTCCCGTGATAGTTTGTTTATCAGGCGGACGTTTGCTATCTTACGTTTATCAGGAGTCCGGTTGTCATTTCGTTTCAAAGATCGTAGTTTTCAGTTTTTCTTAAGCGTCAACATTATCTAGCTTTTTTTTTCAGAATGCGTCAACAAGTTTTGTTGTACGAGAAGTTCGTTTATGTTGACGGCGCAGTCTTAGCTTGTAATGACGCAATATACTTAAATTTTCGGAACTTGGGTGTAGAATTCTTTCGTGTGTACGAAGCTCGGGAAAGTTTNGTAATGACGCAATATACTTAAATTTTCGGAACTTGGGTGTAGAATTCTTTCGTGTGTACGAAGCTCGGGAAAGTTTTATAATAATTTTAACGGGTTTTCAGTAAAGCCGTGTTGGCTCGTTTCCCGTGTTTGTTCGTGTTCGTTTATCAGGAGTCCGGTTGTGTTTCATCATTTCAAACATCGTGGTTTTTTGGAACGC
>NQII01003278.1:126122-147948 GCA_002778355.1 Clitarchus hookeri | reverse complement strand
AAGAGGGGGTGGGAGAGGGAGTGAGGGTGTATGTATATATGTATGTAGAACCATGTACCAGACCTCACTCTAATGAAATCTGTTATATTTGCAGCAACAGTAGTAGCAGCAGCTCGCCACATCCTTAAGGGAGCAGTGTAAACATGCTATGAATCCTTAACACTTTCAACAATTAGTTGAAGTACGTAGCAAAATTTTCCCTTGCAACGTGCTATAAGTGACAAATATCTGTGTATGTCTGTAAAGAGCTGGTCATTTCATTGGCTGTTGCTTATTGCTTTCGCCATGTCTTCCGTTCATCTGACCACGGAGAGCTCATCAGATGTACCAACGAATAGTTATAGCCAGCCCTATATGACACCCATTTCCGTAGCAGTTTTCATGCCCATTTTCTGCTAGCATTTCTGCTCCTATATAAGTTACATACAATCCAGCCCTCTCTGGAGAGGTCTGGCTCTGGGTATAGCAGTTTTCACACTGATATGCATGTGAGAAACAGTAATGGAACAAGTTCTAATTTCTGCTATACTTACGAAGCTGAGATAGACAAGATGGTGGACACCTGAGTAACAACTTCAACACATATATATCAGTTTATGAAAAGATTGCAGGTTCTGTAAAACATATTTTTATACTAAACTTAATGTAAGCATAAGTAATGGGAAAACTTAAAAAAAAACTCTTACTGTCATAATACAACAATAAACAAAACTTTAAAAAGTATGACATAACTGTGGATTTTTACATATGTTTTACAAGTTATTTCAGAGAATGTGTGAATAGCTCAATGGGTTGATTATGTGGTTGCATGCTACTAGTTTTAGATTTTAGAGTTCAAATCTCCATCATGTAAACATATTTTTTAGTTGTTATTATATGATTTATTATTGCTGATTAAAATTTAATTTCTTTTTAGAAAACAATTATTACTACAATCCATTTGTCTAAAAGCAATAATATGCAAGTAACTGAGCAGTACAGTCAACTGGTTGTGAACATTTGCTAACGAAATCAATTGGTTTTAAAAGTAGATAATTTAAGCTGTGTAGCATAACTAATTTTAACAACACACATAAAAGGATTATTAATAATATTGTGATATTTTTGTCTTCTTTTGGCCTTGTAACCATAAAAGTATGTGTAATTACGGGAAACACAATATTGGTTATTATGCTCATTTGTGCAATATATTTAAATAACTTACTAATGCTTTAATGAGTGGCGTAAATGTCTGTCCTACAGACATTTACTTGCCTGACCGTGACATTGTTGTCAGTCACCCGACGTCAAACTGTTGCATTCTCTCTTCTCTTCTGCTATATATACTATTATGCCTTCTTTTGTGCCCATTGGTATAACAGAAAGTAGCAGAAATTAGGTATCATGTAGGGCCAGCTTAATGCCTCACTGTGTTCAAGGTTGCGGCATTGTTTACATCCACCTTTAACAACAGCAAACCGAAGTGTATCAGTTTATCAAGTTCATTCACATACTTTACTGTTGAACTGTACGTTTCAACCGTGTTAATTTTTTTATGAGCAGATTTTTTGTCTTATGTTTTTTGCTGACCACACTTCGGAATAAAATTTATTACATGATTTTATAAGAATTTAGAAGCGAGGGAAGATAAAGAAATGTTTGCGCATATGGCATACATGCACTGTGTTGAAAGTGTTAAGAATGGGTCTGGTAATCTGGGGAATACAGTGGTATCCAGTGTACCAAGAAATTTAAATCAGTCATCCTTACAANTAAGAATGGGTCTGGTAATCTGGGGAATACAGTGGTATCCAGTGTACCAAGAAATTTAAATCAGTCATCCTTACAATTTTCACCACAAATATATTGCGACACTTTAAAGTTAGTTACACAAAATTGAAATTAAAATTGTTTTCTGATGATGTTAGTTTAAAATTCATATTGAATATAAAATGTGTTTTGTGGATTTTGTGACCCTGCAGTTTTTTGTAAATTATACCAAGATCAGAATGAGTTTGATTGTGTGCAACAGTTAATTAAAAAAATTTCTTTTACTTTTCAAAACTACTGTACAGAGGAAATAAAAATTCACAACCATAATATTTCTTTATAAAATTTTCTTTGAATACTGTACTTGTGAATATATAGCCTAGACTTACTGAATATATTTTAATAAAAATCAACTGAGAATCCACACACTTATCCCCCTCCCCTTTCCCTTTTCGCACCCCGACCATTAAAATTATATTTAAAGCAAAACCAAGTCCATCAAATATCAAAGTATAATTCTACGGAAGTAAAGAGTAGGTAGTTACAACCTGGCCTTATTGATTCTAGGATTTTGGATTTTGGGAAGTAACAGCAATAAGATTAAATTTCAATTCTCTTTATCTAGTTCATACAATTTNTTCTAGGATTTTGGATTTTGGGAAGTAACAGCAATAAGATTAAATTTCAATTCTCTTTATCTAGTTCATACAATTTCAAATGCATTCATTAATTGAATATAGTTAACTTATTTGCATAAAAAAAATTTTATACTTAAAAATGATTATGAAACAACTTGAAAAGAGTGATGCTTGCATGTTAAGCAGTTGCAAACACTTAAAAAATGTCTTTAAAGCCATCACCTGGCTGGAGGAATTTTACATGTTCAAGGTCTAGAAGCGTGGGAGCACTCATGATGACCTAGGTGCGCACATAACCTGCCTCATTGCCTCAACATACAAGGAGCTCAACTGGCATGCAGTCATTCTCTCGTCAACTTGCCTCTTGAAATTCTCAGAGGTGATCTTAAAATTTTATCACGTAAAAATAAAGACAAAGGTGCTCTGCATGCCCTCAAGGAATGTTATAGCCTGTTCCAGAAATTTCATACCTAAATATGATTGTAAAATACTGGTTTTAGTCCTTTTTCACTTTTAAAAAATACGCATTAGAAACAAAAATATAAAAAAATGGGAAGAAACTACAAACCTGAACATCTGCACGCTGTTTGGGGGCCTGGGCAGAGGGTGCCTTTCCTACCTGCATGTATTCATGAAACAAAAATGAGTTTGGGTCCACTTAAAAGGAGTGTTGAAGCATGAGGTAGATTCTTTTGCGAAAAGGAATTTACTTGCAAATTTCAGCATCTTATATTTTGCGAAGGGACTTCAAGTAAGCCCTCACTTTATAAAGTTGAGCTCTAATTATAAAATTAATTGTGAACAAAACTTCAATTCAATTAAGAACTTGACTATATCCAGAGGTTGTATCACTGGAATAAAAAATGGGATTGGAGAGCTAAGACCGCACACAGTTGCCTAGTGTGCACTGTGGTAAGACACTGTACGGATAGTTACTGAAATGAAAGTACTACGAAGATCTGAGTGACCACGGACGTAATGTTACATAAGATTATGGCAAAAAAAACATTACAATTGAGAGTACAGCTAACTAAAAAGACACAGTAGACATTATCATAAATAAAATGGTGCTAGCAAACCAGTAACTGAAAACTGTTAACTGGGATTGTAAAAAGTAAAACGCATACAATTAGCAAAATAAATGATATAGAAATAGGAAATGCACATGTAAATTTTGAATGTATAGATTTGAGGATTGACTTTGTCAATACCAGAATGGATCAGGAGATTACACTGAGCAAGTGGGAAGAATTTCTCCAATGTTAGGGTGGAGGTTGTGCAATGACACAAGGCAGGTGCACAACCGACAACACAATAGCAACAAGACAAATTTTTTAGGTTTTATACTTCAATCTTAGGAATAGGAATGCAGAATGCCATAAATCCCAGCCTCTATAACCATGGTGATACGATCTGCATCAATTTAAAAGTTGTTTCTACTCTCAAAGGCTGATCATAAAAACAGTTAAAATTACTAGTATGTCTGATGGGGCAACAAGACTATATAAGGAGGGCCAGAATTTAGATTTGGTAGCAGATTTTGAAAATATGTCTGTAATTGTTGCATAATCTATTTTTTAAAAGTGTAAACTACATAAATATAAAAATGTTTGAACAGTACTATCTCCAAACAACTTAATTTATATAGGTAATATTACTAAAAATCATTTAGACATCACTTATGAACAAAACACTACATGAAGTACTACTTATGTTTGTATGTACACACATAAAAAAAAAAAGCTTAGATTAGCTAAAATTCACAAACAATTACATAAAGCACATCAAGCAATCAGAGAGATGAAAAAAGCACAGGAAAAGAAGTAAAGTGTAATTTATAGTACTTAATAACTAATACTATTTATTATAAAAAAAAAAAAAAAAATCTCACAGAAGAGAGAGAAGTACATAATTTATAAACAGAATATAATTTTTCCAATGTTCTGAAAATATGATTAAATTACTAAATTATGAACAGAACTTTTCACAACATATTCCGTATAATTTTCACAAAATTTTGTATTATTGTGGAAGTATCAATTATATTCTATAACTTGTTATTACATACTCTAAGTATATAATAAATAGGTTATATATTTTGCTAAATAAATGTACATTTTTGAAGAAACAATGGCCAGATGCAAGGCGAAATATTTTACACCACACACACATACCAATATTCCTGTATGCTACATTATGTTTTAGCCAAATTTTCTCAGAATCTAAATACATATATACATACAATGGATCAGCTATGGAACATGTAAGGAAATGCATATGATCATGCAATATTAACATGCATTACAATGAAACAAAATTTTATAGTTAACAGATGATGTGATTTGCAACACATCAAGATCTTAACAAGAGACTTGTATTTGCCTAATATTTTTGGTGGTCATAATGGCTGAAGTCCATTTGCATGGATATTATGATGCTCAAGTTGTGTAAGTATTGATGACTACTTCCCTGTCCACAAAAATTATTGCGAACAAAAGGAGTTACAAGAAAAGTATTTACCTATTATCAATACTAATATTATAAATGCGAAAGTGTGTTTATTTGTTTGTCCTTCTTTCACGTCGCAACGGACATAGGCTACTTTTTATCACAAAAAAAATACCTCATTCTCTCAGGAAAAAATTTTTTAGTAAAAATAGCGCTTGGGGTACAATGTTGCGTCAATGTAAGTTGTTAGTATGGGACGAAAGCACAATGTCACACAAAAAAGCTGTAGAGGCCCTAAATCAAACTCTACAGGATATACAAAATAATAAAGACATTATGGGAGGAATGGTTGCATTACTGGCTGGAGACTTCTGCCAAACTCTACCAGTGATTCAGAGGGGCACCCCACCCTTACAGATGAAATCAAAGCCTGTCTCAAGTCGCCAAGTTTATGGGCAAATGTCAAGAAATTCTGCTTGACAATAAATATGAGTGTGCACCTCTACAATGACGTTGATACGGGACATAATGCTGATACACTATTAAAAATTGGAGAAGGGCGGTTAGAAACAGATGCAGAGGGCTGTGTATCACTAATGGGAGATTTTAGTAATTTGGTGCAGAGTGATACGGAACTGATTGCTAGCGTTTGCCCAGATCTACAACGTAAGTAAAAAAGCAATTATAGCACTAAAAAATGACATCGCCAGTGCTCTGTTCTGTGTTCATAATCAGTGTCTGTCTATTAACAAATACCGTTATTTTTCCCTATAAGTTTGTTACTATAACCACGCAAGCAAAATTCAATGACAAAGTTTTTCACCTTGCACTCATTGAAATTGAAAAGCAAGTGCAGACATTGTCAGGAAAAGTATAAAAAGAATGGACTTTATTTTTAAAAAAACCTAAAAATTAATTCTGTAGTCCATGCGAGCAGAGCCGCGGGCACAGCTAATAATATATAAAAAACAACGTTAAAATGTGTTCAGGAAGTTCATCCCAATGTTATAATCTCAATCATGACGAAGTTTCATAATGCTGGTGTGCTTGACAAGACATAGTTAAATATCCAGGATGTCCCATTTATCTTGACCACCCACAATAACTCTGTACCGGGGCTCCATACGAAAAGTGTTTCACACAAAGGTTATATAACTGAAAGGAGGAAGAAATACTGCTGAGAAGTCAGCCTTATAGCGATATTCATTCATGAGATTCGAGTACTAACATTAGCATTTTAAATGGCACCATGTATATATTCGTCAAAAGTTCAATGTAGCTCATCAAGACCTATTCAAAAACGTATCACAACGTACCAGTCGAATAAAGAGATCATTAAAAACTGCCACAGACATTGGGACTCGTAAGGGTTCATGAAGACCCATTATGTGATGCCTTACGGCAGGATTGCGCTGCATGGTACAGTACAAAATGATGTTGATGCTCTGCATTTTATATAGAGGTGATGTAAACAGTGCAGGTACCCAGAGTTGTGTACCCCATTCCACAGAGGTGGCGCTTAGAAGAAACAAAGGAACACACATGATGTGACGACTACTCAGTCAGTCATCTGTGTGCAGTCAAATACAGTACACTGCAAGGTGAGAGTTGACATAACAGAATGTACTCCAACAACGAGAAGGTATAAATGCTGCTCATCAATGGAGAATGTAAGTTAGCAGATGAATGTTTTCATATTATTTTACAGTACAGTGTAGTACGTTTAAGTGAGTTGTACTGAAACACACACACCACTATTATTACCATTATCGATAGCTTGGTTTGCTCACACGTTGTTTATTCTGTTGAAGGTCAGGCGGAGCAACTCTACAGAGAGCAATACCCTGACAAGACCCTACCGTCCAGACGGATGTTTTACCATCTCATTGAGAAGCTTTGTTGAACGAACAATTCAAACCCACAGCAACACAATCATCGTAGAACTCTCACAGATGAAGCTGCTGAGGTTGCTGTTCTCGCTGCTGTAACAGTTAATCCACACATCAGCACACGCCAACTTGATGCAGACATTGGCATTCCGAAAATGAGTGCACATAGCATTCTTAAGCTTCATATGTTCCATCCCTATCATGTACCTATGAATTGCTCGGGAATGATTTTTAGAATTGTAGAGTTCTGTCAATGGGCACAGCATAAAATTATCGCCAACTTGAACATTTTTTCTTATATTCTTTTAATTGATGAATCGTCGTTCTCCAATACAGGCCAAGTGAATGCGAGGAACATGCATTATTGGGCCGTCGAGAGCCCACGATGGCTTCAACAGGTGGACCATCAGCGTCAATGGAGAGTCAAGTCTGGTATGGGATGGTTGGCAATAACGTCATAGGGCCTTATTTTGTGAATGGTAATCGTAATGGCAGGAAGTATACCTCCTTCATACAAACAATTCTTCCTTGTCTTCTGGAGGAGATACCTCTAAGGGACAGAATGATAATGTGGTACCAGCACGATGGATACCCAGCACATAATGCTGTGTATGCACGTCGTGTTCTGGACCGAAAATACCCTGGTAGGTGGATTGGTCATGGAAGACCAGTTCCATGGCCTACTCGGTTTCATAACCTTAACCCCCTGGACATTTTTCTTTAGGATTACCTCAAAGGTGCTATCTATCGAGATATTCCAACAACTCCAGAGAACATGCAGGAACGTATTGTGCGTGCTTATAATGCTCTTCAGCAGGCAACGCCGGAGGAATCAGTGTTGTCATTCATCCAGCGACTGAACTTGTGTATCGCTACTGATGGTCATCCCTTTGAAGATCTAATGTAAATGTTCTAACCCTCCCAATACCCATATGGATAGTACTACAAACGGGCAGTAGAGATCCCACTTTCTGTGTCGTATTTAATGCTCATGTTATGAAAGTGAACATTGTGCTAAAGGTTTGAATAGGTCTTGATGAGCTTCGTTGAACGTACTATCAATAAATAACTGATGCTATTTAAAAAAATTATGTTAGTACACATATCGCACTAATAAATAACGCAATAAGGCTTACTCCTCAGCAGTATTATTTCCCCCTTCCAGTTATACAAATTTTGGATGAAACACTTTTTCATTTGGAGCCCCGGTACAGAGTTTATTGTGGGTGGTCAAGATAAATGGGACATTTCTGTATGTCATTCTGTATTTTAAAACACACTGCACCTACCACAATTCCCTAAGATTGATTTCAGCTAAGTAAAAATACCATTTCCTCTTTCTTGAACCATAACTCAATTAACAAACACAGATTTTAATTTTATCAAAAAAAAGTTACTGTTTTCCATGGATAACAAGATCTGAGTATCTGTAGTAATATTGGAAAGAAGAAACAAATTGAATTTTTGGGACAATTTACAAAAAGCATTTTTTGCCCTGGTTACATTTAATTAGCAAATATGTATGGAAACATAAAGTTTGAAAAAAACCACATTGCTACTCTCAAGGAAAAAAATGACACTGATAATCTCAAAAAAAAAAATAACGACATCGCTACTCTCTGAAAAAATAACAACATCGCTACTCTCTAAAAACATAACGACATCGCTACTCTCTAAAAACATAACGACATCGCTGCTCTCAAAAAAAAACATCGCTAATCACGAAAAAAATAACATCATCGCAACTCTTGAAAACAATTCACAATATTGCTACTCTAAAAAAAAAAAAGATATTGCTAATCTTGGGAAAAACCTACGCCACCGCCACTCTCGGGGAAAAGCGACGATGACACCACTCTGGGGAAAATGACAACAATGTCACTCTCTGGGGAAAACGACAATGACGCCACTCTCTGGGGAAAACGACATCCCTACTCTGGGAAAAACGACCTCACCACTCTCGAAAAAACGACCTCACCACTCTCGAAAAACAGACCTCACCACTCTCGAAAAACAGACCTCACCACTCTCGAAAAACAGACCTCACCACTCTCGAAAAACAGACCTCACCACTCTCGAAAAATAGACATCACTACTCTTAAAAAATAGACATCACTACTCTTGAAAAAACATTACTACTCTCGATAAAACGACATTTTTACTCTCGAAAAACATCATTACTCTTAAGAAACAATAATATTGCTCTTAAGAAACAACAATGCTCTAAAGAAACAACAATGCTCTAAAAAAATTACTCTGAAAAGTGATTTTACTCTCAAAAGTGATCTTAATCTTAAGGTGATGTAACTCACTTATCACTTGTAAAGTTTATAAATTTACATAATTTTTTTAAACTAATTTGATAAACAATTGTTACTTAATATAAGGCTCTGACACTGCGAATAACAAAAAGTGCAATAGATTATTTGTGAACGATTTTTTTAGCAGCATCATAAAACTTAGCTTCCCAGCTTTCCCAACAAATAACAGAAAATTAAGTTTTGTAATTGAGTACTTTCATAGCTTAGAGCAAGTTTAGTGTTTTTCTTTCATTCAGTTTATAAGCCATTAATTTTCAGTTCTTTGCCCGTTTATAAAACATGTAAGTGTTGGAGTTTCTCTTTAAATTATCTGGTTAGTATATATTTTTGGTTCTCCATTTGTTTGTAAAACATGCAAATAATTTAAACAGATTATGTATGAAACGTCGCATAGAGTCTATTACCAGTTATTTCATTATTATTGCTTCTAAAAATATTCAGCAAATTTTGACCTTCATGAAATGACATTTGACCTGTTAACGAACACATCTATGCTTAGCCGACATAGAGCTGAATAGATTACAGCGACTTACAATTGTATCATTGTTCAATTTCACGACGAAAGGTCATGTGCAGAACTTTTCTGCAATCTGGTTTTATTCTGCTTGATTTAGTGTTCTAAAATTTTACTGAAAAGGAGTTGTACCCAGGAAATTAAATTTGTGTTTGCAGTATTGCATTAAATTTTATGTCGCACGGTTATGAGGTCAAATGACCATGACTAAATCAAAAGGTGCTGCACGTAGCAGATCACTCGTTCCTCATAATAAAAGTGCAGTAACTACAAAGTGTTTTTGAATATTGCATAAAACAAAACATTGTTTATGTAAAAAAAATATTCTAAACAAGTAGTTCTCGGTGGTCATATATAAAATTTAATGCAATACTGCAAAAACAAATTTAATATTGAGTTACTAATATTGTTAAGTAGTGTATATTTTCAAAAGTAAACTTTGAATATTTTACCTCTCACATTGAACTTAGAAAAATTCATCTAGTCAACTTTGTTACATCTCGTGTAGTTTAGCACCGGCATTGGCAGTTCAAACTCGCCACATGAGCGTAGGCCTGGCATCTTCACGAATACAACCACCGAGAACTACTTGTTTAGAATATATTTTTACATAAATAATGTTTTGTTTTAGGCAATATTCAAAAACACTTTCTAGATACAGCAATTTTATTATGAGGAAGAGCGATCTGTTACATTTAGCAACTTTTGCATTAAACAATACGAGTATGTATTGGTTTCTAGTGTATATCAATTACATAACACATTAAATTTATTTTTGAAAAACAGTTAAGCAAGTTCAGAGGAGACAGAAGTGTTTTTGTTAAATGGTACTTTTTTTTTATAATGTAGCCTACCACACACTGGTAAACATAATACTGTCTTTTTTTCATAATATTTTATAGAAAGAGATGCTGACTTGTTAATTTTTGTGCAACCGATGACAATTTTTGTTGGTTAACTTTACAATTGTGTCTGCGAGAACTTGCAGAAAAATAACTTTTTCAGCTTACTTTTCAAGTAATGGATATATTTCAGTTGCTCAAAAATTAACTGAAAACACAAAATGGATAATTTGTTTTACTATGTTCAATGCAGCAAATACCAGCAGCATGATACATACATGTACATTACGTCTGTGTATAAGCAGTTTACGGTAAAGTGAGCATCTTATAAGGCCGTTTTCTTAAAGTTTCTTTCAGTTTATTTGTATCCTTTTGCCAATTTTTAAAATAAAAATTGCCATATGACTAATAAACAAAGTGTATACAATTTATAGCTCTCAAAAGTGTCAAAAGCTCACAACAAAATATAATTTTTTGGTTAATATGCCTGCTGGAAGGGTTTTGATATATTAGGAACATGATATATTATTATTTATTTTTGGCTAAAATTCACAGCAACTTGACACTGTTTAACATGAATCTACGAGCTGTTTGAGACATATCTGCATGTAATACAACATAAAACTGTCGCATGACACAATTGTCCAGGCGAATGTTTTACACTGTAAATAGTTTCAGTTACACAGAAATACACAAAATTATGCTACATTGAAATATTACAATGTTTAATAGCCCCTCGTTTTACTATTTCTCAACACAATTCAGGTAATTATGGGCTGTTCACAGTAAAATGAGCACTTTTGAAAGCCCGCTTAAGATCTGCTTGTATGCACATTGTGTATTCTCCCATCGTATGTAAAATTAACATTGCAGTGAGCCTGATCACTTTATTCATGCCTCGATAAAAGGAAGCCCAAATATTATTTTAAAAAAGAATTTTACAAATTTATTAATTTGTACATTTATAAGCATTAAAAAAAAAAAGTAAATAAATAATTTTAGTATTCACAAATGTTAACCTAACACTTCTAATTCAACATTAAAACAGAGAACTACTTTCCCTCCATCGTTGCCAACTTTAATGGGCGCTTACCAGTCTGTGTACTCCCCCCTCCCCTTCATGGTCACACAACACCGTAATGTCAGGAGGCAGGTATCTCTAGTTGTCCATTAAAATAAAAGGCATGTTATTTGTGACAATAAAATGATCTTTATTATGTGCTACATCAGGGCAATAATATCAATTGAATGTTGTTATTTTACAGAAACAGGTATACAGTAATATAGTAACAAATTAATTCTTATATAAAAGATTTGCTGCAAATATACACAAGCCATCATGGCTTTATTAAAGTGCTCACAGATCACTATGACACATGCCATATTGTAAGTAGAAGCTCAGCTGTTACAACGCACGCCATACCCCCACCCCACCCCCTCTCGCAAGGGCCTCCCAGTAGCCACCTGCCTCGGGACACCTGGCAGCCGTTAACGCCTGTGGCGAAGCCAGGCCAGCCCAAGGGAAGCTTACACGTGTCAAGGTTGTAGCGCGGGGCCCCACACACCACCCCGAACCAAACCGCATGAAATTTGGACACGCCAAAGAAATACCGAGATAGGCTAGCAATTTCCGCCCACGAGGGAAGTAAAACACGTGCTAAAGGCGAGATACACCAGAAAAAGAGCTGACAGCATTGGCACAGGGGCCACTGGCCCACGCATCACCCCCTCTCCCCTCCACCCTCCAAGAGTCCTGGCACGTTGAGGAAATTGGGTCATTGTTCGTCACCTTCCACCCCCCTTCCCCTAACGAGTGAAAACACGTGTAAGGCTCTAAGGGAGGAGCCCTAGAGTTTAAAAGCCAATATGTGAGACAAGGGAGGATCAGTTACGTGACATCAGTTGGCCAGTCAATTAGAATCGCGCGCCGAGAGAGGAAGTCAGTCAGCCAACATGCCGGGGGGTTGGACCCAGGCAGAGTCAGTTAGTCGCGTTAGTTACGTCAGTTGAATCAAAGTAGTCGAGTGAGTAGTCAGTCGTCACGCTGAGAGACGCGAGGCAGTCGAGTGAGCCAGTCATGGCCAGGGTTCGGACCCCTGCCGAGTCAATGATGTAGGGAGTTAGAACGCGGCGCTTGGAAGCACCACACCGGAACGTGCAGGGAGTCAGGCATCTGGAGTCGGACCTTGGAAGTCAGCCAAGTCAGTTACAACCCCGCGCCAGAAGGCGGCGGAGTCAAGTGGTGAACTTCAACGAGGAGTGCCACACCGAGTGGGAGTAGTCCAGTGCAACCCCACGCCGAGAAGGCGGAGGCTGGAGTGGGGGCCCACGAGAAGCCCCTCGCCGGGACGAGGGAGTCAGTCAGCTAACGTCGAAGGAGGAAGCCAGCTGAGTGTGGCACGCCAACGACAGCCAGTCAGAGGGCCTGTAAAAAGGCCACCCAACTCACCATACCTCAAACTACCTCCGGAACAACAACCCAGCAACAAATACAGATAAGTATAAACGTCGCCACTCAGGAACGTGTCCTGTTGCCTAGTGTCCCCCAAGCCGTCGAAAACATAGCCAGAACACTGTAATCAGCCCTTCAGGCC
The DNA here is from genome assembly GCA_002778355.1 of Clitarchus hookeri. Taxonomy (NCBI): domain Eukaryota; kingdom Metazoa; phylum Arthropoda; class Insecta; order Phasmatodea; family Phasmatidae; genus Clitarchus; species Clitarchus hookeri. The sequence continues at coordinate 134,953 of NQII01003278.1, read as the reverse complement.
CAGAACTCGCAGGGTCAGTAATGTAAGAGTTAATTCTCGGAAAAGTAGTTGCATTGCCGGGAATGTGTGTATGAATTTCCGGTCAAATAAACCTGTAAAACCAAGACATGGTGATATTATTATTCACCGTATTAAACATTCAAGGCACCTTATATTCTGTGCCTGGTAAATTAACTCAGATCCTATGAACCACTCCGTATCAAACAGGTGGGGAGTAGCGTCAACTACATTTTTAAATTCTGTAGGATTTTTAGGCTTTTAGCCTTTCTGAGAATAACCAGAGAATGTAAAACACAAACTTATATAAAAGTTACATTTCTTGGTATCCAGTCATGATTAGGTTGACCAAGTCTGCAGCACAATTTGTATTACAGTGAGACTGCTTCTTGTATTTATCAAACATGTAATTAATGGTAGAGACCCCATAAACAAAAAGTATGGTTACTGATTTGATTATATTTCAATCAAATTAAGTGAATTTTCAAGTCATTGCCATTATACAAGTTGAAGACATGGGTAATGTTACCAAAATTTTAGTTTTCTTACATCAGGGAAAAGGTTTCCGCTGAACAAAAGATAAGCTTCTAGGGCAGTTTTTGGTAAAATTTTCCATTGCTACCATTTATCAGCACCAAAGATTACATTTGTGTAAAACTGTTCAAATGCTGCAATTTGGATCGGTTTTACATTTCGTGATGAGTAAATTCGATTTTTCTTCTGGGTGGGATGTTGAACTCTCAAAGCTTCCATCTGACAGAATGCAGAAGTAACTTTTGGCATTCATCTGGCTTAAAAAATTATCTCAAAATGGAATGAAAATTGAAATTACTTTTCTAGAATCTATGCATTACTTCTCTGCATCTGTCTATATCTCTTCACTGTTACTGGTATAGTTATTTCAATGTTCATTCATCAAAAACTTGTGTTGTTGCAGAAAAACATCCTTTAAAAATGTCATATGATCATTCCTCATATCTTGACTGGGTTTATAACATCTTCAGCAAAAGCCTTAGCTAAAACTGAGTTAGTAGTTCTTTTTGCATTTTTTTTTTTTTTACAAAGTGGTAGACTAACTGTAAATACCTGAAAGACAATGTGTAAAGTAACAACACATCTAATCTGATTAAAAGAATTAGCCATATCTTTATGTGGCCACACAAATCCTCTCAAGCTCCTAATGTGGACACGAGTACGTCTAAGAAAACCATGAAATTAGGACATCTTTCAATCCACCATGTGAAATTTGGCTGTTTAGCCATGCTTCAGATGCAATACGCAATAATTTAATGACAACTGAAGACGAAATAACTTGTTGCTTTGGTGTTTTAAAATCATTATGAAAACTTGGGTAACAGTATCAACAAAATTTTGAATGGATTTAAGGGAGCAAACTCCTGAAATCAAGTTCAAACTATGTGCATGATAATGTGCATATAGAGCAAGTAAGTATTGTGTTGATATCAGTGATTGATGAACACCAATAAATCTTGCATTCATTGAAGCAACACTGTCATAACCCTGACTTCGTAAGTATGTTAAGTCAGTCCCACAGGTTAAGTTATCTGTAATTATAGTGGCAAGATTTACACATCTGCCATTTTTTAAGCAACAAACTGAAAAAAATTCTCATGGATATATTTTGTTTTTTCATGGTAATAACTTGCACACAAGGCAAATTGTTCAAATTTGGCAATATCTGCTGTTTTGTCACCAGTTGCAGAGAAACACTAACCGGGTTTTCAAAAATTCATTCTATGGATCCACCAGTGGTTGATACACCGGTGTACACTGGTTGAGGCATTTTTTGAACATCAGGTTGATTTTTAGCAGTATTTTTGTCTGCTTCCAGACACATATTAATACCATTACACTTAAATTCTAAAGTTTTCATTGCCTATTAGTAAAACTTGATGTCCAAATTATTTTTGTATGTTTTGGAATGCTTGAAAATTACGAGTTGCAGGTGTGTTAACTTTTATTTTTCAGAGAAAGCATTCGACAGTTCATCGGTTGATGTTTTGGTGCACATCAACCAGNCAGGTGTGTTAACTTTTATTTTTCAGAGAAAGCATTCGACAGTTCATCGGTTGATGTTTTGGTGCACATCAACCAGATTCACCAAATTTTCAGGCCAGTTGAACTGGTGGATTAATCGGTTCAACCGGACTCAACCGAAACAGTAATTTTCGAACATCCAGAGTACATCGGTGGATGAACCGGTGAATTTTTGAATATGCGGTAAGCAATATTCAAACACCTAACTATCTGATCTCAAATGTACAGGTCACAATAGTGAAGAATTTAATTCCAGACCCAAGATTAATATACATAGATATAATTCTTGCCACTACTCACTACGCATGTTTTACAAGTTGTTGATCTCCACCAGCAGCACAGTATTGAAGCAAGACTCTAAAACTACTTTCATTCATGGCAGATTCAGTTGCAAAGTCAAATGGCCCTAAATTTCTGACAACCAAGTTTCAAACATTGGTGGCCACAAAGTAACAAGTTACACTTATTGGAATGAATCACTGGTGGTTTCCTTCCACTCTTTTCTTAGTACTTAAATATGCTATTTTCATTTTTAAAGGTTCAAATTTTTTTATAGCACTGTCCAAAAGGACTTTGTGCATGTAATACAGAGTACTTGTGATCAACAATCTTCTTGGTTATCAAAGGTTTCTGTTGTATCCTTTTAGTTTACCAATGGACCCTTAAGCTTATATAATTTCTGTCTCCAACACCCGCTTAATTAGAAGCAAATACACCACACACAGAGTGGACATATCAATAATGATATTCCAACTTACTGTTTCCTTGTGTAGTAAAAATCAAATTCACTCTGGAACCCACATATTTTATGAAGATTTTTTTTTCCTTGTTAATGTAGTTAATGTTTTCTTCCCATACCCAACTGCAGCAAAAAGGCCATCATCATTTAATCAACTGATTTAGTAACACTGTATACTAAATAAGTGCCTTAACAAAAGCACAGGCATTTTCAGTAATAGCGTTTGTAGTTCCATCCATGTCAACTTTTTCCTTGTGANAAGTGCCTTAACAAAAGCACAGGCATTTTCAGTAATAGCGTTTGTAGTTCCATCCATGTCAACTTTTTCCTTGTGATGTAATATTGACAGAATTTTTGAAAATTTAATTGCCTTTTAGCATTTTGTCTTACCCATTTTCACTCACAATTTAAGACTGATGTGTGTATAAATAAAACCATCTGCATTAGCATGTTACTAATAAAACTCATTTCATGGGTAAAATTAACAGCAATAATGTGGAACAAAAAAACAATTTACTATTCAAAACATCTCAATCTGACCGAGCTATATANGTAAAATTAACAGCAATAATGTGGAACAAAAAAACAATTTACTATTCAAAACATCTCAATCTGACCGAGCTATATACAGCAAACCACCACCCTTGTGCTAACTGCCACTTTCACGCATCTTCTACTCCCTCCAACATGAACCAACACCTAAACCTCCAATACACACCACCTGCTTGTCGCATCATTTATCGTACACTGCAGTAAGAGCAGAAATTATGTGATTCAGTGGAATGGCACTGCAGACTGCAGATGGCAGAAAAAGGCACAAAAAGTCCCATAAATACCAAATATTTATGTAACAGTTAAAATTTTTAAATATATTTGTAAATGATACATTAAGTGAAAAGACGTTATAACCTCTGCTGCTTTCCTCTATACCCCAGTTTACCACAAAAACACTTGGGTACATTAGGCCCAACTTATCTTGTAAGCATCAAAACCCTTCCACAGGATTTCTCCAATTTGTTGTTCATCTCAAATCAGTAATTTAGAGGTTTAATTAATTAACTTCCAATCCTTGGCTGAATCATTCTCCCAAGCATATACAACAAAATTTTACTTAACCAACAAAAAAAAATTAGATATCAACATTTGCTCTGATATTTATCTCCATACTGTTTCAAATGACTAGCTGATTACTGCAGTTTTCATATTTCAAAGTAAAATTTTTTTGTTGTAAATGGTGTAAACTCACTTCTGTCTGTTGCTCACAAAATGACAAAAAAATTTAACCTAAATTACACTGTGACATTGACATAGGGCCTTCTTCCAGCTATATCGATATAACCTCTTGAGCCTTGTTTTCATGGCCATTTCACAAATTCATATATTTTTCAAACTCGCTTTGTAACATGTCTTCTATTGTATACAGTTTCCTATCCTCACCCAATACAATACTGTATTACACTTTATACTTCATAACTACAACTAACTAAGATTTCTATACACAGTAATTGTTTTCACCGAATAAATACACAAGTCCGACACATCTTTCTGGTCCCATGATAGATGCTCAAAACAAGCACACCACCTATCACTTGCACAAATAAATTTTGTGATGCCTAATCTCCCTAATTCTGAAGCAATCACACATGTAAACTTCAAATTATAATCACTTATCGGTTACTTATTTAATAACTTCAGCATTTTGACTAGGCTTATANCACACATGTAAACTTCAAATTATAATCACTTATCGGTTACTTATTTAATAACTTCAGCATTTTGACTAGGCTTATACTAATCTATTACAATACATTCAAAAGAAGGTAACAGTGAGAGAAACATTTTGTTTGGCAGTCGTTATATACTACCANATAATCTATTACAATACATTCAAAAGAAGGTAACAGTGAGAGAAACATTTTGTTTGGCAGTCGTTATATACTACCACAATACAATAAAGAAGAATAACAAGCCACTCACTTAAAATTATATTATCTCCAAAAGTAGATCAGCAAAATGTNCACACATGTAAACTTCAAATTATAATCACTTATCGGTTACTTATTTAATAACTTCAGCATTTTGACTAGGCTTATAATCTATTACAATACATTCAAAAGAAGGTAACAGTGAGAGAAACATTTTGTTTGGCAGTCGTTATATACTACCACAATACAATAAAGAAGAATAACAAGCCACTCACTTAAAATTATATTATCTCCAAAAGTAGATCAGCAAAATGTGAAATGATATGAAACCTTACTTTCACCACTTCCCACACTATTCCTCCCAGCAGACACTTGCCNCAAATGATATGAAACCTTACTTTCACCACTTCCCACACTATTCCTCCCAGCAGACACTTGCCCACTCCAAGTGCCTTATCTTTCAGGTTGTCTCTCATCTTATGCTTTGCAAGTACATAATATTTAGCACNCACTTGCCCACTCCAAGTGCCTTATCTTTCAGGTTGTCTCTCATCTTATGCTTTGCAAGTACATAATATTTAGCACTACTTCTCCCACCTAGGGTTACCAACTTTTTCAAACTTGACATAAGGGACACTTCCGATACCTCAACACAAGATATTTGACCTCAATGAATTATGAAAAAAAATTTGTTATAAAAAAGAACAGTTTTAAATACTATTCTGTAATGTACAAAAGTTAGAATTATAAATCAGTAAACATTTCCTCCAATCATACAACAACAAAGTATTAGTTGCAAATATAGTCATAATTCAGTGTGATTAGAATTTGTGATTTAATTGGCTTTATAACAAACGACACCAACACACACTGGAAGAAAAGACACTACAAATCTCTGCAAGCACTAATTCAAAAACACACTTTTGATGAATGCCACCTGTCAGTATCAATTGTAACTATTAGTGGCCACTGGGTTAGAGCATCAGAATAAATGTACCTGTAATCACGGAAATGGTAGATTACTGACACTGTGTACATTAATATTCAGTTTATTTTCAAAGTAGTTTGGAATACGGGATATAAGACATTCTGTCCTATGTTTACACATGATAATTCTCTTTTAGCCCTAGGATACAGGAAATCCTGTAGACTATGGGACAGTTGGTAACCACACACACACCTATGGCCTAGAATGTCATATAAAAATCATCACGTACCCTCACTATAAATANGGACAGTTGGTAACCACACACACACCTATGGCCTAGAATGTCATATAAAAATCATCACGTACCCTCACTATAAATATTATCATATACCATCACAATGACTTACTGGAATAATTACATAAGATTTGTAAATGGAAGCTAATAACATTATTTACTAAGGAACTTNCCATCACAATGACTTACTGGAATAATTACATAAGATTTGTAAATGGAAGCTAATAACATTATTTACTAAGGAACTTTATTAACTTTTCAGGCATCAAACTGCAATAAAATACATGATCAAATTTTGCGTATAAGCAATACACACATACTATGAGCAGGAGAATTCACCAATTATGACTATACAGCAATTATGACTTTACAGNGCGTATAAGCAATACACACATACTATGAGCAGGAGAATTCACCAATTATGACTATACAGCAATTATGACTTTACAGCGGCGCTACTACAGTAGTGCTGCTGTAACTTAAGACTTGGAAGCTCTGCCAATGTTAGGCCGCTTCCCCCCAGGAAAAGAAACACTGAGTTGTAGCAGGCATAGCTGGCGGTAGGCAATACCTGAAGCTCCTCGACACACAAGCGGTGTTGCCATGTTTAACGAGATATGTACACAACAAATATGATATGGAGTCCATACTTCACACTCCTTTGTAGACCAGAGCATTACATGTTTGTTCATTAGCTGCTGCCCCAAAGAATACCCATGCCTAGTGGTATGGGTTTCTATATGTTCAATATGGTCTATCTGATACCCTGGACTTTAGCACATTTAAGATGCAATACGCTCTCCATTACAAAAATAATACAAAATGTTGATATTTAGTAAGATGTTCATTTTAACATCATTGGTNATGCAATACGCTCTCCATTACAAAAATAATACAAAATGTTGATATTTAGTAAGATGTTCATTTTAACATCATTGGTAGTTACTTCACGTAATGCAACAATAAATGTGAAACAGATGAGTAATTGTAATTATAGTGAAAATTTATTTAATATATTAGAGCGGGAAATACATGGATGGTTTGATTTGTCTTCTTGCGTCCTAAATACTTGCACACGAGAGTTACCAAGGTTCTGTTTTGTGACTGCAGCACTTTACATTTACCACCCGTATCACCTTAAGCCATTATGCATTTATTATCTCAAAATAGCTCTCTGCTTGCGACACTGCTTGAATCGTCACTGCTGAATATGGCATCACTGGACTCGTCTGCCCCTCTGTCAGTTACCCGAGTTGGGCGGGGGTGGTTCTTTGTGAGTTGCTGTTTCTCTATTTCACTAGGGCAGGTGGAGCTAAGTCTGTTCTTAGAATGGCACGACTACAGTATTAGTCATAAAAGCAAAGAAAACTTTTTATGTAGAGCTGCATAAATTTACAATTACCCTACTCAACAAACTATAATTAATCACAGATGTTTAAACTAATGCAAAAATGTTTTTCGTTCATATTTTGGCAATGACTGGCCAATACTATTTTACTTAAAAAGCACAAAAACAAAATGCCCCTGGAAACAATTCCATTCATAAGTGTGCTTCATTTAAAGCTAATGTATTATTATGTAAAAATGGGAGAGTAGACTAAAATTAACAATTTAATTATACTTGACTTTGGATAAATTTACATGTAAAATAAACCATTTCATTAAACATTGCGCATTATTGCTCCTACAAATCTACTGTTAAGGATGATTTAGAAACCCATTCATCTGAATATAAAATCGAACGATCATGCCTCCTACAACAATGACATTTTTGAACATGCTATAATGAAATGGAATTTTAAGTTTAATGGAACAGGAATTTACATAATTTTAGAAACAAAAATCACTAATTAAATAATACAAAATGTTTTGATGTCAGATAGAAGTTATGCCAGTGATACTATTAAGCAATGCTCCAAAATTAATTTGCCAGTATTTTTACAAAACGAACACCTGTATCACAAACCAATTTTGTTACTCGCAGCATACAACTACAACAACACTAGTTCCTGATTATGCTACTCCTGCCCCTAAATAAACACTTCACAGTAACAATAAGAAAAAGGAATTTGGAAATTGTCTCACATTACATAATCTCAATTACCAAAACCAAAAAAAAAACACATACAACAAAATCTCCACAAGTCTAAAACAAACACTGGACTATTTCGACTACATAAATGATACATGGAAAGTACACTTCTCCCAAATACCATGCTGTGCACAGCTAAATAAAAAAATAGCAGGACAGCAAAAAAAAAAAAAAAAAGTTAAAATAGCTATAAAACCACAAACAAGAAAGTAACTACATACACACTGTCTACGAGTTATTTTTTCTAGCTGTAAAATGGTGTGGTTTATAGCACGTGACGCTGCAACTTGCTTAAACCATATACCAGCAAAGTTAAGCTTCTAACAACATACCTTTTTTGCTAAACAAGTGTAAAATGCTTTGAAACTATTGTAGACAAAGGTATCCATCATTTCCTCTGCTTGCACATGTAATGCGTGTAAGCAGAATGTGTAAATCTCTAAACATGCTTTTAAAATTTGCTTTCAAAAAATTTATATGAAGAATTTCCTTTGCTGTTTGACACTGACAATCTGCCACACTACGGTCCATCTTATGGAAGTAATTTGGGTAAATACATGAATGTATCCCCGCAACATGCATACATGTATAAATAGCAAGCAGAATACCAGCTATATGCTCACAAAACTGAAGAATGCTTTATTTTAAAATGACATCCAATATGTAAAATACTACCTGCACTAAGTAATAGAGTTAAATGAAAATGTTTATATATAGAGAGAGAGAGAGAGAGAGAGAGAGAGAGAGAGAGAGAGAGAGAGAGAGAGAGAGAGAGAGAGAGAGAGAGAGAGAGAGAG
>NQII01003278.1:83280-125930 GCA_002778355.1 Clitarchus hookeri | reverse complement strand
AGAGAGAGAGAGAGAGAATGTATACATTGTGTGCATAATTTCTGTTAATTATATTACTTGGCCGTTTAAAAATAATTATGATAATAAATGGGCTACTTGAGTAATGGGTTAGTGGTTTCAGAGTATTTGGTACTGCCATGTTTTTAGTTCTTGGTTTGTAAATAATTTTTGTACTTAATATACTAATGTTTTAAAAATGGATGATATTGAAATGTTTTGACGGTGGGGCAGCACAGTCAATGTATATGGAATACGTTTAAAGGTCAATATTTCCAAAATACAATACAAAACAATAAATGTCTTTGGAGTATGGTAATGGGTGTGTTTTTCAGAAAATATAATAAGTGAATGTTTTTTTTAATGTATAGTTATCCAACAGTTATGGATTTAAATATAGGACCTTTATCTGTTGTAATGTGATTTGGAGTTTGTGGTGGTGTAACAAAACACAAAAGATATCACTGTGTCTGCAAGTGTTACCGATGATGTAACATATGAAATTACTTTGTTTGAAGATGCAAAAACTCTCAGAAGATGTAACTCAAAGTACTAGGTCACTATGAATATCTTTTACATGAATCAGAACCGCAACAACAGGTTATTAGTCCAGAAGATGTAAATTCACAATTGCAAATCATCTGGTGAAGATAGAACACCAAATGCTTAAAATGTTCAGTTGCTAACCATTGAAGAGTTAAGCAAGTGGGAAAATTACAATGTGTCAAAGTTTACTGTGCAGGTATATCTTCAAGACATTGATTTATGGGAATATGCTTCAGGAAAATGCATAAACAAAAAAAACAGACAAAAAAACATAATAGAAAATAATTTTTCAGGTGGAACCGGTTATCTATGTTTATGTACAACCCATCCAAACAGCAAAATAGAAAAAGTGGCATGACACATTAGCATTGGCATTTGTCAACACTGGCCATACCAGACACGTATGTTTGCTGTGTATAATTACTATCATGCAATTAGCGAATTGTAAAAATTCGTGAACAAAATAATAAATAACTACTGCCTACAAATTCAACAACACTGGACCAGTTGTTGGTATTGAATCATGGAGACCATTTTGTTGGCAGGCCATCCAGACAAGTACCAGCCTATAATTGTATAGAAAATGAGAGATCAGGGGTTACGGTCACAGTAGATTCTACCAAAAAAAAAAAAAAACTGAAAAAAAAAAAAACACCACCACACTTCTAGAGACACCACATATAGCCTACAATACAGATACGACAAATTTGAAGTGATATGGCCACTTTTACTATGGGCTGTAATACAGAAAGTGAAACTTGCCATATTCATAACAATAAAAGTGATTAAGGTTAAGAGAAATTTCTCCAAGACATCAGCTAATGAACATCAGCTAACGAAAATTATACCCTAATTCAGGCTGTTTTGCACATTTTATGATAAATCAAGAGATGCTGATCAATGAAAGGCAATCAGCAAAATTAATAATTAGTAGTCACAGCTAATAATAAACAAATGATCATAAACTGTGCTGGGGATGTTCAGTTACCAGTTAAGGTGTTATGTCCCCCTTCCAAAGTTGTGAAGAAAGTTTATTTTGTTCCTTAATTGGAAGTTAATTTGTCGTTCTTAGGTCATATGGTAAATAAAGTAAACACAGTGATTTTTTAATTGGTGCATGAATACTAATAAATTTGCATAAACTTCTATGGCACAGGAGATTGGGGCATATTAGTTTTAGTACCTATGAAGATGCTGAGTATTTTGTCTATGTAGTTGATGCAACTGGGAAAAGCTATAGGTTACAATTTAACAGCAGCCAATCCAAATTAAATAAGTACTTATAGCTGGTTCATTCCCCTTGCAGGTTCCAGTTACATGTTGACCTTTCTAAAATTATAGCCACAAATAGTCTGTTACTCCCTGAAGACCAAAGTATACGTTTTGGAATTTTAAATATAATTTAAAAATTATGCAGAGAATGTGACAAATGAGTTGAGTTGAAAGGTTGTGGCCGGTGTTTAATGTTGAAGTCTTTGGCACTGGTAAGGATGAAGTAAGGTGACTGATGGAGCAGCAGCAGAATGCAAAGGTGGGTGAAACTGGAGTACGTGATAAAACCCACTGGCCAATGGCAATGTCTGTCTTGTTTCCTACATGCAAAATTCCAGGTAATCCTACTGAGAATCAAACCCTATTCATCTTGGTGGAAGGCAAGTAGTCTGACCACTACACCACTGTGGCTCTTAATGTGACAGCGAGACAAGACATTCAGATCAACAACGTTGGGGAATAATGTGTACATACTTACAGGCTAAATCGTAGTCACCTATGACATTTTGGGCGGTAGTTGCTTATAACACTGATTTCTGTTAAGTTGATCACCAAGCAGATACATGAATAAAACTCCAGAAGAAATTTTGTCAGGCAGGAAACCAACTGCCAGCATGTTCATGTATTTGGATGCAAAGTACAAACAAAAACTGCAGAAAACTGTATCCCAAGTTAAGGCACTGTATATTTGTGGCATACAGCCCCCAATCAAAGGTTTGTCAACTGTATGACCCAGATAAAATATTCTGTAATCATTTCCAGGGATGCAATCATTGCTGGAAGTGAAATAGGGTCTTCTTCATTCCTCAATAAATTTGGAAACAAAGAAAAAATTGGAACTTCTGAAGCTGGTGGGTGAGCTTCCTTTCAATTCAACATCTACGGAGCCAGCTCAGGATAATGAGATTCACAAGAGCAACTCCAGGCAAAGTCGGTGTGACCACCCACTCTAACTGCCATGATATAGGAAGTTACAGGGTTGCATGCAAAGAATGCCTGTGCACATTTCACCATTTGTATTTAGGATAAGCTGGCAGAGTAAGAGACATGTAAGGTCTCTGTTTTAAGTGCCCGACCTGCTGACTTATACCAGCAAAAAGCCCACCATGTGTATAGGCCACTTCGACAGTATGAACCCAGAATATTGACCACTTACCTCTACTGGAATATGGTGGAAAACCCCAGGAAAATTCAAGGAAATTCCTAATGATCTGCACTTCAGAATTTGAGAGATAACACTTGCAGAAAGCCCTGTGGGTGCCTAAGGCCAAAGCGCAATTCCATGGGGAAGGAGGACTATGGTGGAGGAGATACAGCGAGCTTGTCACCAACTAGGAACGGCCGACAGAAAGGCTAGTCGCCTACTTTTCAGGCCCCCAAATGGTGTCTCAACTAATTGATGAGCTGTACAGACCAGCTCAGAAAGAGGGGGAAGAGACAGACTGCTATTACAGGAAATCAATTGCCAAATTCTGAGCTGCAGGGATAGAAGGAAATTGTCGAGTGAACTAGTGTTCAAGAGCAGGACGTAGCAGATCAAAAGAAGGCAAAGGTTAAAAGTAAAACCACATCAGCATCTAATGCCAAAGCAGTGGCACAAGACACCTCCACTTACGGAAGGCCAACTGATCCTGCACCCACTCTGACTTCGACATTACCACAGTATTGGCAATGCCACGCCCAACATTTCCACAGAGACTGTATTGTGTATCAGAGCAGACTCCAAGCACTGCAGGGGGCCTTGGCCCGTACCTTTTTCCCCAAGAAGAGAGCTGAACCACAAACTGAGAGTAAGAGAGTGAAGCCTTTGAAAAATGGGCCAGCTAGGAAAACCGAGGGATCCGGGACCCTGGCAATGTAAACGAGGCCCTATGGGAGGCAGTTCTCCAAGAGAAAATTCTCTTAAGAGGATCCCCCCCCCCCCCNGCTCCTCAGAGGGAGGGAGATATTGGCCACTTTAGACACCACAGTCAAGGTGATCATCATTAGGAAGGCAGAAAATCCATCACAATACTTAAGCCAACTACAACCAGCCAAACATGTCAATATCTACAGCACAGAAAAGGGTTTATCTGGACACTGAAGAAACTAACATCGAAGCTCAAATTTGCAGAGGAGAGGATACCCACCTGATAACACATTGCACGATGATTGACTGAGGCGGTCATCCTGGGACAGCCATGGTTATCTGAACAGCAGGCCATAATACTATTGAAGACAAGGGCGGATATACCTAGGAGTGAACAAGAGGAGTACTGTAACATGGAAGAAATTCATTGACCCTGCACCAAAGCAAGACATCACAGGAAGCAACCTGAAACACCAGCTTGAGGGGGAAGTAGTGGAACAGTTAATATAGATAGTCCAAACCCACTACAGATGTTTGAACAACAAAGTATGTTACGTCAAATGGCCACCATCACCCACAAGATCCACCTGATCAGCCTCCAGATCATTCATAATAGGCCAAGGGAGATGTCTGCGAAGAAGAGAACAATCATAGAACAATGGATAGGTGAGATGCACTGACTGAGAAAATTGAAGCCATTGCAAAAGCCACAGCACCAAACCAGCACAAATTCATGGTCTGATGGCCTGCCACCCTAACAAATACAAGGACGACCAGGGTTATGTCTGGGCCCGGCCACGCGCTGGCTCTCAAGAGTGGAAGTTGTGGGTATCATATAGTCTGTGAGCCAAACTATGTTACTACCACCACAAACACCCCCATGCCAAACACCCTCGGGTAAAGGAGACCGTATGTGAAATAAACCAGACATACACCTGGGAGGGAATCAGTCGAGACGTGGAAGCCTTCATCCAGCATCCAGCAATGTCAAATCTCTACTGCCATTCCCCATTGACAGTCACAACCATGGGCCCAGATCACAGTGGATTTGATGGGCCTTTACCCCCTATCACAGAGAGGAAAATAATATTTCCTGGCAGTAACCAATTTGTTCTTCCGTGGGATTGAGGCATTTACCCTTGCTAAAGCAGACACCAAAACTATAATTAGCATCTTGGAAAAGGGGTTTTTCTCCTGATTGGACTATGCTGGCTGCATTTTAAGGGGCAACAGAACCCAGTTCACTGGAGCAGCCTGGGAAATAGCATTTCATCGCTAGGGCATTCAGCCATGGACAATCCCCAGCTACCACCCCCAAGGGATTCCGACGGAGAGGCGGAATCGAGAGATAAAGAAGAGCCTCCGAATCCACATGCAAAGGGACTACCAATGATGGGATAGTTACACATCAGATATCCTATATACCTTTTGGATGAAATAAAGCCTTTTGGGAGCCTCACCCAGCAAGCAACTATACTCTTCTAGCACTCTGACCCTGCAATACAGCAGATAAAGCTTAGACTGCAGTGTGTTTGTGTGTGAATACAGTGGAATCCCATTAATCTAAACTAATGGGGCTCAACACGTGTTCGGAATACCATATTTTAGGATTAACCCAAGTCCTTCTCGTACTGCAGTAGCAAGAAGCACATTTAAAGTTTGCTGTAACATGTAACATGCTGGTTGACGTGTGTGTGTATATGTGCGTGAATGTCTCAGAGTGTTAGCGGATGGTGACTAACCATACTAAGGGTGCCACTGCTTATGTGGACAGTTATTGTAAAAGCAAGCTGTTTGCCTCTTAGTTAAGTCGATTGCTGTCATTGTTTCAGTACAACTGCAAATACTGCTTAAATGATGATTAATTTTAAGGGAGTGCGAATTATGTTTTTAGTGTTTTCAAAATGGTCAGGGAAAGGAAGCATCTACATTTACTTGTACAGATAAACTAAAAGTTTTGAAGCAAGACAAAGGCGAGAGTGCAATTGAAATCGTCTAGGGAATTCAGTGGAGGGAAAGTCAATTTTAGTGGCTGCAAGAAATACAATGCTAGGCTTGAACACTGTAGCTTTCCTGTACCGTACTCATACTACGGAAAATTACTAAATCACAATTGGTTTGTAGTTATGATTAATATTTTATTCACAATGTATTATTCATATTTACCGGATTTTCAGATTAGCGAGGTTAAAATTAGCAGGAACCCAGTGTAGTCAGAGTAGCATAGCCATAGTGATAAGTTTGCATTTAATAATCCAGTACATAGATAGATTAAGTGCTTTAAGAAGCCCTCGTGTGTAAAAGTAGAGCACACCAATCTTCAGTGTTCAGTGCAATGAGCAAGCAAATAAACCCCAATGTCATGAAAGAAATGAATGCTTCAATTTGCAGAGTTGTTTAAAGGTGTATTATTCCCTATTCACTTGTGTTGTAGCCAAAAGAATTGTTTCAGCTTTGCTTATTATACAAGTGCTTGTTTCAAGTGTATTGAAATTGTGTAAATAATAGGCAGCCTAATTGTTTTAAGTGTTTGCCATGTTATGACCTACGAGCCAGTTTGGAGCCAATGGAGTCGATATAGATACCCAGGCCATGAATTACCTAATTATTTCCTGAAGTGCCAAGTTTTGCACCTGTTGCCACTAACGTACCCCTAAATTATGATTTTGACCACACCTAAGTTTTTGCAGTGCTGCTTATCAGTAATTAATATCTTGTGACCAGTTGTTATACTAATCTGCCAAACACTACCAAAAAAACTATTAATACAGCTTTATTTGAAAAATCCAGCTTACTTTGCCAGAACTTTTAGTAACCATAATGAATCATTATTGTGAGAGAGCCACATCACTGCTAAACACACTTTGCAATCAGTCAGAAATAAATATCTATCGGCCTGTTAAATTTTCACCTGTATTTAAATAAAAAAAAAAATTAACAAAAATGTCTTCTCTTAATGTTTGCTCTTGTCGTGCAAGGTATGTTAACCTAAAGCATCTNTCATTATTGTGAGAGAGCCACATCACTGCTAAACACACTTTGCAATCAGTCAGAAATAAATATCTATCGGCCTGTTAAATTTTCACCTGTATTTAAATAAAAAAAAAAAATTAACAAAAATGTCTTCTCTTAATGTTTGCTCTTGTCGTGCAAGGTATGTTAACCTAAAGCATCTAAAACTATTGTACAACATTACACAGAAATGTAACTTGTTCCCTTTTACAATGTTTTATCTATTCACCATATGTAAACTGCCCAAAGAAAAATTTTTTTGTCACTTAGTGTTTTCTGTTTTAGCATTGTTTACATTCATTTTTTTCTTTCTACGTGCTACGTAAACCAATTGCACGATATTTAAATTATTTTTGTTAGATTTTTATCCTAAAATTACTGGCCTTCAAGCCCACACTGTAAAACCAGCACTACTTAAGAGCCATTATCAAACAACTGAAAATACACTCTATGGAAATTTGTCAGCAAACAGCTAAAATGGCTCAACCATAACATTTTTAAAAATTTATCTTTCTAAAATTTAAGCATACCAGCCAAATTTACTTACCTTATAGCAACTTATGTCAACCAACAAGAGAGATCTTTAGGAAGTACCTTTTACTGCAATTTCTCAAGCTACGTTAGACCAGTCGGTTTATATTCTTCAGCCGAAAGTTTTCCAGATTTGCCAACACAATGAATTTAGCCATCCTCTTAAGGCTAGGGTTATTTTGTATTTGTAGGCCTTAGTGATTTTTGTCCTCACTAGCTTTGCATATGGTCTGAGAATACATTTTCTGCAACTTTATATCCCACCACATTATTTCAACTTACAAGTTGGGATAACTGAATGTAACCAGACCCTCTGCCAATTTTTGTACCACAGCTCCATTCTCAAGGGTAGAGTTCAGATCCCATCTGATTATTTCAGCTTCTTCAATGGTCACGTTTGACTTTTACTTTTCCCCTTTACCTGGCCCATGAGTTGGGCATAAGGGAGGCATATATGTGAGAAAAAAAACATTCCAGTCATCATCAAGAGAGACCCCAGCCACTTTCTGACAGCCATCTTAGCACCTGTGGTTTTACCTAACGGAAGGGAAAGGGCTTGATGCACTACGGGTGACATTGTTTACTCGCTCTAGCTTCACCACAGATCCCCCCCCCCCCCNCACAGGTCTGCAATGCATGGGTAGTGGCTACTGCTCGCTGCCGCTTGTAAACTGGCCGCCCACAGCATACTACCGCCTAGTGCTTTGAACATGCCTGCTTACCACTCCTCCGGTAGCTGGCTGCAGAGGGACAACCACTGTGCATCTCGGCATGCTGCCAGCATCCTTCGCTCTTTCCAAGTTTCTCCCCCACATCCCATGCGCTTGTCCTGAGTTCAGAGTACATATAACAGCCACAGACCATAGTTCGGGGCTGTCTACATCCAGCAGTTAACATGTCATTATTCTGCCAGTGGAGGCACAGAAACTTTACATTCTACTCCAGCTATAGGCGATATATTGATAACATACTGTCGTCACATAGCAAGTACATAAGTATGATGAAAAGAGGCATAATTAATTCCCTCAAAATGGTGATCATGGAAGAAGCAGTGTCTGTTCTGGGTTTCAAGATCATTCTTGATAGCCTAAATAAAAAATGTGGAAAAGCCGAAGGTAAATTGAAAATTGAAGTCTTGAAGAATCTTAACATGTTGGACTGTAACACCACAAATACACCAACCTCCAACTGTGAAAATCTCTCTAAAGGAGCAGTCACCACAAAGACTGGAAGATGCTGCCAACAGTTAAAATCACCCCATACCAAAAGGTTGGAAGTTTCCTTTATGCTGCTCAGGTCTCCCAACTCAACATAAATCTTATAGTAAACTACACGAGTTGCTTCAATAAGAATCCAGGTATAGCCCATTGGTCAGCAGTGAAGCACATTATGAGAAACCACAAAGGAACTGCTTACTGGAAACTAATTTCAAGGCAAAGCAGAGGATGTCACTGAGTTGGATACAGCAACTTGAATTTGGCAAACAGTCAGGATAAGCTACAGTCAATTACATGCTGTGTGCTCCTGAAGAATGGCTCGGCTATTTCAAAAGATACGAAGAAACAGCTTACCATATCACTTTCAACGACAGATATTATATATGTGAGCATGTCACCAGCTAGAGGATTTATGGCTTAGAAGATTATTCACAGACTTGTTTCCTGCCATTGCTGAGAGGCCAACATTATTTTATGTTGCTAACCAAAGTGTACAGAACCTGGCGCAAAATGGCATGTACCAAGCTCGCACCAAACATACTGATGTACGTCAACTTTTGTGAAGGATCTGTAGAGATGAATTAAAACTGTAGCAAGTATCAATGAGATAATTGCAGATGCCCTCACCAAACATCAGAATACACACACACTCCACTTCTGCTCAAGACTTTCAAAAACTTGCTCCAAATAAGGAGGAAGTTGGAAAATGATTTAAAGTTTGTGAAAGTTGGTATTATGGTGTGGTAACAAAACAATACTCGGAAGGTGTCGTGGTGTGTCCGAGAGGTACTGACAATGTAATGTATAGTTACTTTATTTGCATACTTCAAAGCCATCAGAAGTTGTAACTTAAGTATACAGTTAACAATGAAATCTTTTATGTAAATCTTTTTTTTTTTTTTATAAAACTAAGATCGGTTTCAAAAATTTTTTAGTTCTAAAGTTTTTTTTACACTAAAATGAGATTATTTTGAATAATTTTTTTTAGTAACATTCTACTCAAAACAAAGAAAAATAATGATAAAAATAGAGAAACTTAATTCTGAACTGTAAATAAATATTTCTGGTTGCTGTTGAAATATCTAATTTCCCTGAACCTAAGTATGCTTTGTCACATTTTATAAACTGCGGTTAACTGCATATTCTGCAGTCTGCTATCTTTTACAGCCCTACAAAACTGAAGCACAAGAATAACAACTACAGTAGCAGTGTCAGAGAGAAAAAAAAATAATTGTTTGGTGACCAAGGTACTTATTTAAAATAGCGGGCAATACTAGGATTTTTAGCTACAACATACATTAATGATTTTCCAATTGTTATTCAATTTTTTCTTCAGGGAATCTGTTGTACAGGTTATCACCAGGATAGCCTCAATTTTTTTCCCCTAATTTGTTGTGTTTTCTTATGTTTCCTTTAACATCTTTCTTCGTTCATAATGTATCTATGTATTAGCCTTCCAAACCTTCTGCTTCTTTCTCCTATTTTTCATCCTATCCTACTTTTCCTTTTACGTTCTTCCAAGACAACCATTCATACATCAAATGTGACTCAACTAAGATGTTTTAATTATTTTTGTAATCCATTTCGGGTTCCTCTCCTTTTGTATCCACCTGAACACTTCAGCCCTAATTCATTCAATTAATTTACATTTTCTCCATTATTCTCCACAGCTGTTTTTCAAAGCTTTCCACTGTACTTTTCTTCTTTCATTCTGAAAGTCTTTTTAATTCCAGTTAACTTCATGTATGGGTGAGGGCTCCATGAGCCCACACCCTATTCTAAAGTTATCACTTACATTGTAAATCTGTGGTATTAAGCGTGCTTCATAGTAATTTTTTCTCACTCGTGTTCACAGTCCTTTTTTATCACTCGCATTGTTCATCATGAAGAATGCCCAACTCAAAGTAATGATGGGGACAAAAGGGACAAAACTGTCTGAAAGCAAATTTCTTCTGTTGTAAACCAGCTGACAGAGGCCTCTGTTGCAATCTGTGATAACTGGTTGACAGCAGCACATACGGAAGTTCCAGCTAGCACTGTCGGGTTTCTGAGTAGATGAGAACAAGAATATAGCAACTAAAAATTATTATTCTAACAAAAGACTTTTCAAAAATTACACACAGTAGAATCTCACTGTTGCAACCCTATTTATTAAGGCCATCTCTCTTTAAAAACCCATTTTTTGAGGAACCATAAAAAATTTGGTAATTTGAGTGAAATCATCTGAAAAATAAGTTGCTGGGCATTGCATTTATTTTGTCAAACACTATACTGCAAGTAGTGGATATCTACAAATAGATACCACCCCAATTTGGATGTATAGGGGCTGGGGTGGTCAAAATCGGTCCAAAATTTCCCAAACCCTCTATTATGACCATCCCTCACTAACAGCCCTATTCCTGGAAACCGTGAGGGGGTTTTATCAGTGGGGTTCTACTATACATATTAAAAAAATTTCCACAAACATTTTTAAACAAAGAAAGTGCCAAAGTATTAATTATGAACACACTTAAAATAGTGTAAAATTGTGAATTAAAGAAAAAATAATGTATGTTTGCGAAACTTTTCAGGGAGCTCGTCATTATATATACTTTCATCTACTAAATATACCATCATACTTTATAACGTAAGTACAGTAGAACCTCTCTAAATCGATCCCATTTAAAGTGACCATCTTTCAATAACAATTTGATTTTTAAGGAGCTGTGAAAAATTTAGGTGAAAAAAATGGAAAATTTGAGGGAAATCTGTTGAAAAATACATTTTTTGCACTTTATTTGGATACTGCACGTTGCATTTATCTTGGTAAGCTCTATATGGGCCAGGCCAGCTTATATATAAAATTAGATATCACCTCCCTAGCCCACTGCAGGCAATGCAACTGCCCTTGGTATTTGTCCTGTTATTGAGCTCTCTCTTGCCTTCTCACTTTGCTTATGTTATTAAGACTTGGATTTCTCTTGGGTTGTGATTACTGTTTGCTAATGACTTACGACACTTGGTTTTTTGGAAATGTCATCAGCCGTATGAAAGTCTACAAATTGACTCACAAACACAACTGTGGACTGCGAAACCAACAGCAAGCCTTCCTCCCATTGTCGCCTCCACCTCTCTGCCAGTCCATCACACTTGAGGAGAGCCACATCAGTTCCTGCTTCCTCACTTCCAGCCTTCTCCTCCTTGTACAGTCAGTTCAAACCAGAGTTTCGGTAACTTGGGTTTCAAAAAGTAGTGTTTGTGTGTGATATGTACAACGAAACTTCAGTTTAGTTTTTAAATATGGTGCAAGAAAGTATGCAGCATTTGATTTACAGTTTTTGTAACAGTTTGGTGACAAGAGAGGTCGCAAGATACGCTACTGTGTCATAATTTTATTCGGAGGATAAATGTTTATTAACATAAATAAATTTTTAGTTCAAATATTATCAGAATTTTCTGTAAGAAGCTACCAAACATTTGATTGTTGCACCGAAAAAGGTAGATCATGTCCAATGTTAACGTATTTGTAATTGATTGGCGACAAGAGGGGTCATAGATACCATTCTG
Organism: Clitarchus hookeri; assembly: GCA_002778355.1. Lineage (NCBI taxonomy): Eukaryota > Metazoa > Arthropoda > Insecta > Phasmatodea > Phasmatidae > Clitarchus > Clitarchus hookeri. Next base: position 113,960 of record NQII01003278.1, on the reverse strand, counting down.
TGGTATTATTTTATTTGGAGTACATATATTTATTAATATAAATTATTGAAGTATCCACTGGTTTTTCGCAAGAGGCAATCAAAAATTGAATTTGTGCTCACAAATGAGTACACGGGGTCCAATTTTTCAGTTAATGTAATTGTTTTGTGACGTGGGAGGTCGCAGAGTCCTTTATGTGGTATCATTTTATTTAGAAGACATCCATCTATTGAATTAAATTAATATTCCACATGCCAAAATCATGTTGATTTTGTGCCAGGGATGATTGAACATGGACTTACAATGATGGTAAATCCTCGCACCACTTGATGTTTTTAATATTTTGGGAGCGAGTGGAGGCTAAGTAATTTTTTTTCACAAGACATCTGCCTATTAAAATAAATGTACATATATTTAATTTTAAAAGTTTATCATTTTTGTGCCAGAGATAATCAAACATAGACTTCATTCAAAAAATTGTGTAAATTTTTATGTAAAGGGACTAGGGGTGGGTCAAAATAATTCCAAAATTTCCAAAAATATCTATAGCGACCTACCTGCCATAACGACCTTATTTATAGAAATCATGAGTTGTTTTAAGAAAAGTTTGACTGTATTCTTTAATTTCACACTACCCTCACTCCACATGTCTAATCAAATATAACAGCATGATAAAACTGCTGTTAATTCAATCAATGCAAAGAATACATGCCGCAACCACTTATTTCACAAAGATGCACATGCCATTGAAAGGCAGCTTACCCAGAGTTTATGTACAGCAAAATTTTAGTATAGGCCACAAAAATCCACCAGCAAGTAGTTTTTCAATTGTTTGCCAGTTTGAGCACATATTATTACATCTAGTTAGTATTTTAGAAATACTGTCTGTACCATCAAAATGGGTGACAAGAAATCAAAGCGGAATGAATGTCAATACCTGCACTAAAAATTAAAGTAGAACCCCACAGTTAAGACCACTCACAAGTTCCAGGTGTAGGGTTGTTAGTGAGGGGTGGTCTTAATAGAGGGTTTGGAAAATTTGACATATTTTGACTCATCCGACCGGTATATTTCAAAATGGGGGTGGTATCTATTTTTAAATATGCACTGCTTGAAGTACTGTTAAACCCATTGCATTGACACTTATTTTTCTGCCGATTTCCCTCAAATTTCCAACTTTCCCTCCCCCCTTCCCCGAATATTTAGCAGTTCCTCAAAAATGGGTCTTTAAAGAGAGATAATCTTCATAAATGTGGTTGCAACAGTGAGGTTCTACTTTACCACAAAAATCAGAGTGTGGCCTAATTATGAAAAACTACACAGAACTGAAGTTAACACCTCTACTGTCACGGGCTAGTGGTCGGCCAAAACATGTAATATACGCAGATGTGACCTACGTACACCTTGGCTTTGTGACCTAAGTACGGGCATGGGGATCCCGCAATACACTTGTGGCTGCTATTGTGCCTATCCAGTTTATTTCATTACCAATTTATTGGCACAGATGCCACAGTTGACTAATAGCCAAAGTTTACAAAAGAACTATAACTTAATTCCAACATTTTGTAATACTTTCAGTTGTAAACAATTAATATTCTAGCCAAACAAATTATATTAATTTGAGGAATCAAAGAAGTGTAATCAATATCATTTCTAAAAGATTGGCTTTCAAACTGAGGTAAATTTTTTCAATAAGACCATAGCAATCAGGCATGAACAAGCTTTTTGCATGCTAAATTTAATTTATTGAACCACCTGCATCCAGCAAAGATATAGCAAATAACTTTTTTTGCATATATTACCTTCTCCAAGCTTTCAACTCTCACACAGTTGGGTATCACTCAAATCCAGTTAGTTGTTTGCATACTTCAGTATTAATGACATGCTAATTATATGCAACATGCACCTAATTACTGAGAAAGAGGGAACTACAGCACAAGACATAAAATATGAGCATCCACAAAAACATAGTGTTGCATACATTGAGAAATAACGTAGGCATGGGTAGGCAAGTTGAACACATGGTTTAACACAAAATGCAATCTACAAAACTGTGCCAAATATTTTATATTTTCTCTTCCTGTCAAATTTTTAGATTTATTTAATTTTCTTGAAGGTGGTTGATAAAAATTAAAACTGTACATACAAAGTAAAGTAAAGATGCATTGAAACTGACAATTTTACATGCATACTGTACCATATTATACATGTAAAAAAAAGTATTCCATATGTTGAGAGGAGGTGGTATGCACCAAAATAAGCATACAAGTATAACAAACATTGGTCATAAAACCATACTTTCAGAACTATGAGCAAGGAAATTTTTTACAGATGAGGCTGGTTTCACGTGAGATGGGATTATTAATCAGGGAGGTCCAGTATGTTGGCCTGCTCGTTCCCCTGAATTTAATTACTTGGATTTTTGGTTGTGGGGATACTTAAAGGCTTTGGTGCATGCAACCGACATCAATGATTTACAAGGAATTATACAGAAATGCATCATCAATGCTTGCTAGCACATCCACGACCAACCACGAGTATTTCAAAGAGTGTGCGATTCCCTATGACGTAGGGCACAAGGATGCATTACTATGAATGGACATCACATTGAGCACCTTCTATAGTGATGATGAACACGTGCTCATAGCTCATTATGGGTTTTAGGATCCATGTATGTTAAACTTTTTTGTCTTGTGTTGGTGCATACTCATATGGAATAAATTTTTATAACATCCTGTATTTGGTGTTATTTTCTGAAAATTTAAGATAATACCATCTGTAAATGACAAATACAGCTCTAATCTCTCTCATTTCAAACACCAAAAAAATTATTCTTTTTATAAGATAGGAAAAAAATGTAAACCAACACATGCTAAACATTTTTTAAAATGTTTTCTTGAACTTCTGTGAAATTACTACATGCTGAACAACTAATTTCTAACACTTTCATTGATACTATCACTAAACATCATAAAATTTTAAAAAGGAGACAGAATCCATAAATATTTGAAGGACAGTACTCAAGGACGGATGGGTGGCTGGATGAGTGTGTGTGCACACGTGCGCACGCACACACACACAAAGTCAGACAAAAAAACATTTTCCACCTGGATGTGAGATTGCAATTTCACTGGCTGGGCTAGCTTCTCCAAGAAGCAAGTGGTGGTAGATTGCAATCTGTTGAGTGGTGGTTCGCAAACAGTGAACCCAGTGGCCAGGAAGCAAAATATGGTGATGGGAATTTTGAAATATGGCACAGAGGCATTATCTTATGTTTAAGCTCACCACTCTGGTTTTTTTAACAGGAGTCAAAGTTCTGGCTGTGAGATCCTGCATACGCTGCAACTTGCTTCTATTGTAGACGTACATTTACCCCAGCTACGACTTGTTTACTGTCCACCCTATGGCCATTAATTCTCTGTCAGAGAGTTGGTGGTCAGGCAAATGTACCGTGCATTNATACAAAATATGGTGATGGGAATTTTGAAATATGGCACAGAGGCATTATCTTATGTTTAAGCTCACCACTCTGGTTTTTTTAACAGGAGTCAAAGTTCTGGTTGTGAGATCTTGCATATGCTGCAACTGGCTTCTATTGTAGACGTACATTTACCCCATCTAGGACTTGTTTACTGTCCACCCTATGGCCATTAATTCTCTGTCAGAGAGTTGGTGGTCAGGCAAATGTACCGTGCATTGCAGCGAATACACTATAGTTGGTAGATGAGGTTTTCTGTTGCACAGTTGTAGCTGCCTTGGATAGGAAAAGTCTGGTTGGTGAGCCTGCTGTTGAAGGAGGTGGAAGGTTGGTGCACGGCACAAGAACTACAATGTGGACTATTGCAAGGATGATACCCTCTGGGGGTGGTAATATTACTGACTTTGGCATTGGATGGCAATTAGGTGTGGACCAGTTTGTTTCTGAGGTTAGGGTGTGATTTGAAGACTAATCTGGGTTACTTGGAGAGTAAGTTTTAAGTGAATCATGATGAGGCCAGAATTTAGTGTCTGCAGTAGACGATGGTTCTGAGTTCATCCATGCCCTCGTGGTAGGGGACAACCAGAGGGATGTCGAGGTTGCTGATCTTTGTTTGGGGAACTGTGGTTGAAGTGGCATACTGAATCTGTTTGTGAACAAGGGATCTGAGGTAGCCTGCATCGAGAAAGGCTTTGGCTATCAGATCACACGGCTTGTTTAGGTCAGTTTGGGTGGAGCAAATGTGTTTAGCTATGGTAGCAAGATTGTAAGGCAGAGATTTCTTGGTGTGGAATGGATGGTAGCTGTTGGAATGTAGGTATTGAAGGTGGTTGGTGGATTCAGTGTGAACAGCTCTTTCAATTTTGCCATTGAGAAGGATTTTAAATAACACAATTTTTCTGTTTACATGCCTCAGTTTAGGCCTACATCCAAGAAGTCTCACCTCAAAACTGCCTCTTTCAGAAATGGGAACAGGCCACAGAGCTAGCACACCAACACTTGTTTGACTTAACTGTAAACCTGCATAACTGCAATCCTGCATGAACAATATATTCCACTGGCCAAACATCACAGCACTTACCTACAATAAAACTTAAAATTGCTTATACAAACGGACTTGCCTCTCTTAGCTAAAGCCAACTCCACTTTAAATGCTACAGTAAAAATGACAGCACAACTGAGCCACCAGAGGCTCATAAAACTCGGCTAAACATGCACTGAAGCCGAGGGGGCCACAACCTAAGAAAATCAGTGTAGACTAGGGAAAAGAATCACTCAAAAATCACTAAGAATCCCTAAAAAATTACAGAAAATCTTGGAAAATCACACAAAATCCCTGATAATCACAAAAAAATGCATGAAAATCTCAAAAAATCACTGATAATCACAAGAAAGTCGCTGAAAATATCAGAAAATTGCAAAAAAAATCCTGGTAAATCGCTCAAAGTATTTGAAAATTGCAGAAAATCCCGGTAAATCACAAAAAAAATCTCAAACTATCCTTGGAAACATAGTAAAATAGTTATATATCTCAAAAACTGCACAAAAAACTTTGTAAACTGAAAAATCCTAAAATTAGACATGATCCCTACAAAAATGGTTTTAAAATAATTAACAAAAAAAGAAGATTCACAAAACAACTAAAAATATTGCAAAAAAAATATTAAAATTGTTTTAAATTGACAAAACAATAAATGTAGAATTTCGAAAAATTATAAACGTGAACAAAAATCATGTAACATATTAGATATAAAGATACTCACCTAATATTACAAAAAATACATTAATGCAACCTTTGAATAGTCCGCAGGCTAATCACGATTTTTTGTACACTACAAAAAATTTTCTGTTCCTGAGAATTTGTTGCAAAAGTATAGGAGTTGCAGAAACTGCATTTGTTCCCATCNCACTACAAAAAATTTTCTGTTCCTGAGAATTTGTTGCAAAAGTATAGGAGTTGCAGAAACTGCATTTGTTCCCATCCATTTTTAGACTACCTTCCCAAGGGAAGATAGATTTTTATTATTGTTATTATTACTATTACTCTGGTACAAATGGCCTTGAGAAGCGTACAGCCAGAAGTTATTTCAGCATCAAACATTGTAACATCGAATCCAGGAAGTGTCGAATATTCGTAGTAATTCCTTCAAAATTCAAGGCAAACACAAATACACCGATGCAACAAAATTCCTCGTGCCACAAGTCGGTGTGTAGCGAACTACGCTACAAAGGTCGGCAAAAGATACGCTGTGTGTGCGTGTCTTAACTAAGAGTATGTACATGCGTGCACGCATGCTTACCTGAAACTTTTTAAACTATTCACTGAATTATACCAGACTCAATCCACTTATAAAATGCAGTAATGATAGCATACTTTTGTAGTTAATTCCACATGGGTTAATTTGTTTTATGGCAGCTATTAATTATTGGTACCATGATATTTCTCACAAAACGTTCAGCTAATTTTAACCAAATATTGTGTGTTCAGTGTTTATAATGTCAGGATTGAATTTGTTAACTGGAATATACACTGGTCTCCCATATTGGAACATCGCAACTCTAAAAATAATGCTCTTACATAATATTTATAGAATTACTCAAACAATTTCGATCAAATTTGCCATATATTTAGTGATGCTATATGCCACTCAAAATTGTGCGATTTAGTTGAATCAGGAACCTTCAAAAAGGATTCTTTATAAATATCTATGACAAGTGTGCCACATTTGCAAAACTCACTATTTAAACCAAAATTGGTATGCTGATAATACCTAAAGTTAGCATTAATTATGCTACAACATATCTTTATGTAGACTATTTTGTAAGAGGGTGTTGCCTGAAACAATCAACTACGTCATATCTTCAGATGCTCAACCGATTCCCGCCAACTTAGACACATAAATACTTTCCATGGTGGGTAACCTAATATGATAGAGTATACAATAAGAGAAAATTAGTACACACAGTTTCAAATTGCAGTTTTATGAATATTTTATGTTGGTATGCAGTAACTGTCGACCCATTAAACCTATTTAAACAAAATTTGGTAAGCTGGAAGTGGCTACGCCGAACATAAAATAGGCTAAATAACAGTCACTCTAGTCAGGCCATTTTTGAAAACATTGTTCAAATTGGTAGGGAAAAAAAATTCTTTTACAGTACATCTCAGGAACTACTACCATATTTGAACCTAACTTGGAATAATGGCACAACTTATTATTTTCATTAAATATGTATACTTGTTGAAAACTTCTTTTGTCCACCATGTTGGAAAATAAAATCTTAAATATTATATAACACTAAACTCTTGTAGAGTCCCAATACATTTGCCAAGCAAGAATCATTTTCAGCAGTCACTAGTGAACAAAGGCATATTTTTGTTACCATAACACCAATTTAAACTAAAATTAGGCTGATGAAGTAACTACTGAGTGCATTAAATTCATTAACCAATCTTGTGTGATTAACAACCTTTTCTTATGTTCGTACCATGGTGGTGCAGTGGCTAGAGCGATCGCCTCCCACCTAGGCAAACCGGATTAGATTCCCGGCGAGATGACTCCCGGATTTTCGTACGTGGGAATTACACCGGACGATGCCACTGGTCGGCAGGTTTTCTCGGGGCTCTCCTGTTTCTTCCGCCCTCGCATACCGGCGCTGTTCCATGCGTCACTTAACCCTCATCGACTCTCAAGTCCTCGATGTTAACAGCCACCCAAACTCTCTCCATTCTACTTACGCCAGTTATGTCCGGTAGCTTGTATTATCTCAATATATATTCTTTGGGCTGGATTACTGTAATATTACTTTTTGGGCATCTGTACAAACTATGCCATAGCCAGACAAAACATTTTACAAGCATAACCAGTAAGTCGCATTCTTATTTCATGTAGTAGATATTTATTGTATAACTTGATCAATTCCTTGTGCAGACATGCCCTCGGAAAAAAAAGTAAATATTGAAATTTGACATTTTGTGTCAAACATGTCTAAATTTCAGAATCGTATGGTTGTATCTCAATATCACTGTTTCTTGAGAAACCAATTATATTATTTCATGTAGTTTTTGATGTCACAAGTGGACCCACCCTTGAAAATCTATGGGCTGCAGATTTGACCAATTTTTCACTTTTATGTAAAATAAAATATTTATTGTTCTCATTTTGTTAAAATTAAAAAAAAAAAAGTATTAAATACATATTGTATAAATACTTGTTTGCTGCTTTTAATCACACGACTAAGATTTGAAAAAAAAATTACAATTCATTTTCATTTGATGGTGATATTTGTACTTTGTTCTGTAACAATCAAGTTTTTAATATGAAGTTAGAGACCTTAGTAGAAATAACAGCAGAGAATGACTGCATCAAAGACAAACTCTATACAAACCAAAAGTGTTTCAGTGCTCTGAAAATATCTGTGTTGTCAACACGACACCAAGAGCACATGAACCTACACTATAGGTGACAAATCATGAACTAAATGTAAGTAACTACAAAAAAAAAAAACGGACATTTTTTCAGATGAACAAACATGACTATAAATCTACACTATCTACACCCATCACAGTAATATTATAGAGTCAACAAACCCAATGAAATAAATAAATGCCACAAAAACAATACACGGTGCTATCTTCATGAACTATAACTTATAAATTCACTTCGGATTTTGCTATTAACTAGCACCATACAAAAAAACATGCTAAACTAATTTTGTTAAGCATGTCTTGGAAACCACCTTCAAGATAAATATAATGTAAATTAGGGCTGTTTTCAACAGGATCAATTTTGCATTGCCTAGAACGTGCCACCAGTTTACATGTTAAAAATAAGTTAATGCAGAAAACTTTCAATATCCGAGATATTCACTATTAAGATAAGGTGAAGCAATAATTTTTATAAACTCCCTAGATTTCAGTTATTTCCCTAATCTAGTATCTCATAAAGTGAATGTGTTTACAAATATTGTAATTACTACTTGAGTACATAACTTTATAAACTATTCAAAAATCTATATACACATACATACTATTACAAAATTAAATATCAGACAAATTATATGCTCATAATTTTATTTGTAACATGTGTGTTCCTCCTAAATTTTTTATAGCTGGGGCATTAAATACAGCTGCGAGAATAAGAACAGTGACTACAATAAATTGATACAAACCAAATTTTCAAANATAGCTGGGGCATTAAATACAGCTGCGAGAATAAGAACAGTGACTACAATAAATTGATACAAACCAAATTTTCAAAGCATCTGAATTATAATAACTTTACCTTATTGACATTGAAAACCTAACAATGTATTCTACAATTTCATGTATTCTGTAATCCCATGTATTCTATAATTCCAACATGTAGTACTATNTGAATTATAATAACTTTACCTTATTGACATTGAAAACCTAACAATGTATTCTACAATTTCATGTATTCTGTAATTCCATGTATTCTATAATTCCAACATGTAGTACTATTTCATATAAACTGGTGACGCATAATAAAAAGTTGGGATACAACCAGATAAATACTAAAGTCAAAACAAAAAGAAATTACTCCCAACACCAAAACTAAAAAGGTCAGCATAATAAACGAAAATATATACAAGATACGGTTATTTCTGGGGATTAAAGAAACTTTGTAGTTAGTAAGCAACAGAAGACAAACACACAGTGGTTAATTAAAAAAAAAAAATACTTTTGATGAAGCCATTTAATGTTTAGAAGTCATTTTAACATTGAGCATCTACATCAGAACTAGAGCACTGTTCAGTTCTCAATATAAATTTCACACTGTGAAAGAACAGAAAATAATTTTAAGAATTTTTAAAATAGGCCAAATTTTTAATATGTAATGAATATAACAGACCTTTTGCATTTTTTTTTTCTTAATTATTAAAATACTGTAGTTGGTTGTAAAACAGATGTCTTAAAGCTTTCATCGCCAAGAACATGAAAATGAATATTGTAACAATAAACTCCCTAAAAACTTCTATACATTAAAAGGCACGTTCAAGCATGAATTACAATGTAAACCAAACAAGAACTCAGCAAAATACCACTAAGTAAAGATGCGAGTGCAAAGCTTGCAAAATAATTGTATAAAAGATTTCTCCAACCAACCTACTAATTATTTTTCCTTTCAGCTTGCTAAAAGGTGACATTTCAGTTTGCCATGGCCAGGATCACAAGATGAAAAACACGAAAAGAAATTAAAAAAAAAAAAAAAAATTAGTCATTAACAAACTTGTCAAATTTTGACTAAGCAGATAATTTTGCCAAGTCTGTCAATTAAAAATAGTAATACTCAATTTTGAATTAGCTGAATTACACATGACAATCACAACACACATTATAACAAAAATTAATGTTTAAACTTACATGGTTTAACTTCCTTGCTTGAGAAATAAGCAGCATTCATGAATAGTTGCCTCTCAATACAGAAAAATGCAAAATTCTACTGTGCAAAATAAATTACTGACATTTCACTTTGGATAATAGGTACTGGTTAAAAAAAAAAAAAACAGGGTAGAGCTATTGTCACAGTGTACTTTCCAATGCTGTAAATCAAAAGTTAAAAAAATGATTTGACAGTATATAGACATTATTCCAACTCCTGCATAGTAATGTCCCAAATTAAATTAGAAAATAAAAATGTGCAAAAGAGAGTTGAAATAATATTTTGATAAACTGCCAGATGTGATAACTTCAATTACAATCCCAAAAACATAAAAAAAAATACATAAAAATAAATATACTTGTGACAGAATAATATTAATGACGTGAAACATTTTTAATAGAAAATAAAATTATATAAATTTTTACTAAAACAAGTGAACAAAGAATTTTTATACCCAACTTACCTGAATCTTCGACTAAAAATCTTTAAATAAAAGCAGTTTTATTACAAAATTAATTTTTTTTACTAATTTTTTATTGTGCCATTTTTTACAGAATACAACATATTGATTTAGTAACACTTTCCATGATTTCTCACATTTTGCAAGTTTTTGTTTACGTAACATAAACCACACTTGTGCAATTCTGTTGCTTGTTTACACACATTCACCTTGTTTGCACTCAAAACTTTTNATGTGCAAAAGAGAGTTGAAATAATATTTTGATAAACTGCCAGATGTGATAACTTCAATTACAATCCCAAAAACATTAAAAAAATATATATATAAATATACTTGTGACAGAATAATATTAATGACGTGAAACATTTTTAATAGAAAATAAAATTATATAAATTTTTACTAAAACAAGTGAACAAAGAATTTTTATACCCAACTTACCTGCATCTTCGACTAAAAATCTTTAAATAAAAGCATTTTTATTACAAAATTAATTTTTTTTACTAATTTTTTATTGTGCCATTTTTTACAGAATACAACATATTGATTTAGTAACACTTTCCATGATTTCTCACATTTTGCAAGTTTTTGTTAACGTAACATAAACCACACTTGTGCAATTCTGTTGCTTGTTTACACACATTCACCTTGTTTGCACTCAAAACTTTTNAACGTAACATAAACCACACTTGTGCAATTCTGTTGCTTGTTTACACACATTCACCTTGTTTGCACTCAAAACTTTTATTTACGCTTCTCTCAAACAATTTTAAGACACAAAAGTTTAAACTCACTAATTAAGAAAAACAAAACAAAACCCGCTAAAGCAAAAAATAATTTATATTTTACACAACATATGATGAGTACGAAGTCACGAGACCCCATAAAGAAATTTTATATACTGAGCACACAGCACAGAAAGAGACTTGTGTATTTCATGAAGCGAAAATCTGTTAAGGATGTTTAGAGCTAGTGATTCTGAAGNCACAGCACAGAAAGAGACTTGTGTATTTCATGAAGCGAAAATCTGTTAAGGATGTTTAGAGCTAGTGATTCTGAAGATGAAATGTGGGTTCAATCCACAACTGAATTCCTCTGTGATGTATTGGGTAACAATTCTGCCTTTTCCCCAGAGATCTGGGTTATATTCCCAGTTTGATGGTGGTTGTTCACCTCCGCAATGCAGAANCACAGCACAGAAAGAGACTTGTGTATTTCATGAAGCGAAAATCTGTTAAGGATGTTTAGAGCTAGTGATTCTGAAGTTGAAATGTGGGTTCAATCCACAACTGAATTCCTCTGTGATGTATTGGGTAACAATTCTGCCTTTTCCCCAGAGATCTGGGTTATATTCCCAGTTTGATGGTGGTTGTTCACCTCCGCAATGCAGAAGGGAATGGGAAACCACTGGAGGCTCATCCTCTCTAGTTGCCTCAAGTTTGCAGTGGGCTCCATCATTGTGACACTTGGGGTTTCCAACAGTATTCACATTGTCAAATCATTATATCACTGCACTGTATTTAGGTATAGTTCTCACTGGAAACTACCAGTTGCACCGAGTACTGTATTTACCTACATACCACCCACCCCCATGTAAGATCCACAGCCCACATTTTGAATATCCTCTCAGGAAAAAAAAACAGTTATGTTTAAGTGCACAGCTCTGTTGCACATGTGTTACAAAACTTAATATAGCAAGAGCACTACAGTATTTACTTAAAAATAAACGCCCCCAAATTTTGAAGGAAAAAAAAAAGTAATTAACATCTCTAAAATAGGGTGGAGTTAAATTTGTGACTTAAGATAGTTTTGCCTTCCAGTGAAGCATGTTGCTGCTTGCTGGGTGATCAATAACATGAGCAGAAGCTGTCAACCGAGGGGTGCAGTCTGAGCACAATGTAAATACTCTAAATACAACCAGACAAAATAGTTGACCATGAAAGACCACATATCTCATAGCACATCACACCTGAGTAAACGTGTCGCTATTTTTTCTAGTGTAATTATTGTTTTAAAAGTTGCCCGACAGGAGCTAATTGCAACCATTACTGTAAAGCTTTAAAAAAGAGGACAAAACACCTGGTCGTCACATTTTTTGTGAAACAGTTGTGACTGGCAAACTAACACAGTGGCTACTGTGCAAAACTGAGTGAATACAATTACTATGTGCTTCCTGCCATCCATATTACAGGTATGTATACTGAAAGAGATCTCTCATTGACATGTGATACTGTTTTATTTTTATTTCCACCCATCTCTCTTGCACCAAGCCTAAGCTACTGTACATACACACATGACCAGCTGAGTTTCAGAGACAGAACTCCTTGGAGATGGCTTCAACCATCACTGATATTTGTCTCCAAGTTAATCAACATATTTTCAGTTAATTTACACCCAATTACAGTGGAGTGGTTTGTACAGTTGAAGATATACTGAAAAACAAGCTGCATGGTAATAAGATCCAAGCATGCAAGGGTGTAGGTAAGGGGGGAGCTAAAGGTGCTGCAGCCCCTCACTAAAGTGTCAAAATGTAAATAAACAACTGCAGTCAGTTTCCCATGATTGTGCACATGAAATTAATATATATCTTGCATTGGGGAAAAAGTGTTTCTTATTGTGCAAGTGCTTATTTCAGATATCGAGGTACGCCCCTCCAAAAATAANTTTGCATTGGGGAAAAAGTGTTTCTTATTGTGCAAGTGCTTATTTCAGATATCGAGGTACGCCCCTCCAAAAATAAAATCCTGTGCGCATAACTGCAAGCATGTAAAGTAGTAACAAAAATATTAATTCTAAATATTGTTCAAAAGATATATTTACTGTTCTTTTTCAATCATAACAAAGAAAGGCTACTAAGTTCCTTCAGTAAAAGTAACCAAAATAGTAACTATTGCAAACTTTATAAATTATGACCAACCACACATTTCACGATACTTAACAAAATGTTAATAAGAGAAATTTTATTGACGTATAAAAAAGTGACTTACTTGGCAGGCAATTTGTAAATGTACCCCTTTCCCTCGTCACTCCAAACAACAATTCTGTCAGGTGCAAGGAAATCTCCTCCCATCCATCGCTCCCCACGAGGGGATGTGACTGAGCACAGGACTGAGAAGTCACCTGCATCATAGATCTGCCAAACCAAGCCACACATGCTAGTACATCATATCCTCACTTATCACTGTTCATCACCGTCCCCACACTTCATACTGACAAACAACTCTGGTGAGACTTCAACCTGCCAACTGTTCGCACTTGGATGACACCATAATTATTAGCTTGCAATGAACAGAGGTAACACAGTAAAATATGCAACTTGTAAAATTGGGACTGTTTGTATTTCTGGATCAACAGCACAATTATTTTTTGATATATTCTGTACCATATAAGAAGGCCACTTTCTTGACAGTTGACAATCGCAGCGCCTTTTCGTTTATGTATCCATTCGCCATCAAATGGCGTTTCAAGAATAGGCTTTGATGTGGCCAGGAGGTGCTGCTGCGTGCGGCAATTGGTGAACTGCTTTGGTGGCGCTGCATTCGTAAACGGAGCTTGTGGACGTGTGTAGGGTCGTTCATAAACGGGGTTTACGAAATACAAGTTACTTTAAAAATTATACAGAGCTCGCGGGAAAATAAAATTATTTATATATGCGCGTGAATACGTTATTTTAAAAAACAAAACTATAACATGTTTCTGAGTGTAGTTCGGGATATGGATGACAGATGGCGTGGAAGGGCATATTGCAACATATGGTGCACTTTTAACCCACAAGATAGCAGCACCTGGTTTGAGAGTCTGGAAACTTTGGATTTTTTCGTCACATTTGGATACGTATCGTTTTATTGTGCATCTCATTTTGAACACCTATACATTACTATTTTATCACAAAGTTTCGTTTCTAAAACTAAAAACTGCTGTTTTATGACCACATAAAATAAAATGTATTAATTCATCTACAAACTCTCTCTTATCTGCGTATTTTCTGCTTGTGCGATGTGCTTCGACACTGCTCTCAGAATAGCCAACGTAATATTAACTTTTGTTCGTTCGTGCATCAGCTGATACAGGATTTTGTAAATGGGACGTTAGTTGTTTTCAATATATTAAGTTGCCACTCACTGACTGTCAGAATGTGGCCTTCTTATATGGTACAGAATATACCTTTGTATAAATCCACCGAAGGCAGACAGAATTTTTACTGCACATTAAAAATAAACAGAATTTTTCAAGTGTCTTCATTTAGAGTAATGATCTTTAACATATGGGTTGGCCCATATAATGTTATCAAAAACATTTCTAAAAAATATATGTAATACATATATGCTAATGGTTATTTTGAATAAAAACTACAGTTTATGCAATGTAAACCAAAATTTAATTATTACAAGAACATAACATTTTCCCTGAAGTACATAAAATCACTCTTGCAACACACAACTTAAACTTAATTATTTCCAAATACCAATTTTTCTACCTGCTAATGCATCAAACTGATAAAGANTTGCAACACACAACTTAAACTTAATTATTTCCAAATACCAATTTTTCTACCTGCTAATGCATCAAACTGATAAAGATTAATTGACCTGAACATACATAACAGCATATCAGGCTAACGTTAACAGGTACGTATAATGAAGTGGATTTTTCCTACCTGCCAGTGCTTTGAACAGATTATGAGCACAGTTCTTTGATTCTCTGAGCAGCAAGTCATACTAAGGGCATTTAGACAACGGATCTGCTTGCTCTCATGTTCATAAAATGGTTCCTGAGATTTGTTTTCTTGCCCCATCAAAGTCCACACCTTAACAGTTCCTGTAGTGGTGAGAGCCAAAACCACATCATCTGAAAAACAAATTGGTAAATCACATCTTATGAACCACAACTTGGTATTGTGAAAACCTAACATCTAGGCTCAGTAAGAGCGCTAACTAACATACCAACTTGTGTGAGTAATATTACTAAAATAGAGAATATATCTCATAGTAAGGGAAACCTAGAAATGCAGTTTGTTGCAGCTCCTGTCTCCACTATTTTGAAGTCCCCATACACAAAGCTACGCAGGAAAGCATAACAGAACCTAGGCACCTTGACAGTTGCAATGCTGTAATTTCTGTGGGCATAAAACACAAAGAACCTCACAACATTTACATAAATTATAGGTTTGTGGTGAGGATAGTCCAAACTAGTATGAAAACTCCGTTATGAATTTGTAAACGTTCACATGACCGTGAAGGACAAAGAATGGAGTGGCCAACCGGCATATGAGNGACAAAGAATGGAGCGGCCAACCGGCATATGAGTATGGCATATTCATTGGTGTGATTGACGAAATGGTGTGGGAGAACAAATATGGCATGCTGTTACATGGTTCTGTGTAGAGCACTGTCCATGAATACTTGGACACTCAGAAATTGTGCTACAAGTGGGTCCCAAAGCAAGTGTCCAATCAACTTAAGCTTAACACACTGGCCTCCTTGCTAATGGCCCAGTAATGTTATGCCATTTACGAGACATGGGAACACAACTTCGAGCCAACAGCAGGTATGAAGCAAGGGGGTTGTTTCATGGGCAACATTGTCACAAATGATGTGATGTGAGTACACAACTATGAAATGGGGAGGATGGGGAGTGAAATGATGATGTGAAAACACTAAGGGTGGTATTTATAATCAAGTATCAAGGCTGAACTTAAGACAGTCTTAGTCAAGAACATGTTATTTCTCGAGACAGTGCTATTTCCGGTCCACGTTTCATAGTCTACAAATAACATAATCTTAATGAAGGCTGTGTGCTCAAGATATATATTATATTTTACAACTTCCAGCGGACTTGGTCAAGCACAAGCTTAAGGCATTGTTCAAAGGTTTGAATTCAAACGAAACATGGCAGCTAGAGACAAAATATAAACAAATAGGTATTTTTTGTCACCTCGATGTAATGTTTGCACTATATTATAAGCAAATTCATAAAGAAAGTATTCCAAATTACATATAAGTATTGCAAATACACAAAAATATGGTTCTAAACAAAGTGAGTGAAACTGATTCGTTGAATTGTAACAAAGTTGCTTTTTTTGCTTCAGAAAAATGTTTCGGACAAGTGTAATAAGATATTGTAAAGAAAAATGCATGAATAATGTGATTTATTTACACAAACAGGCAATAAGTAACTCTGCACATGATTGTAAGCATTTATTTATAACTAAAACAATAAACAAGTACGCTGCAAAGAGATTATATAGAACCTTAGTAGTAAACAGGTTGTATCTAAATTCCTATTACACATGTTGAGGGCTTGTAAGGGGGGACAGAGTAGAAAACATTTTGCATACGAACCCACGTCTGGAAACGTACCATTTCCCCACTACAAGTCAAAAACCAACACACGTGGACAAGTCCCGCCCGCATCTGCGGCGTCAATGAGCGGAGCGGAGTACATCATTCAATGATGATCACCTGATGTCATGTGTCTGCAACCTGTCCTGCACGCCATTCACTGCTTGCATCGAGCTCTCAGTCTCATGGCAGTGTCTTGTTGAACATGGTCAACTACAAATTTTAAGAGTATGCTGATATGGCGTTAGTGTATGCAAAGTAAAGTGTAATAGGAAGGTTGCGAGTCAGCTGTATTAGGCACGTTTTCCACAATGCCAGAAACCATCGCACACCATCTTTGCCAGAGTTGATTGCCAGCTCTGGGAAATGGGTACATTCACCACCATTAGGGCCAACTGTGGTGCACCAAGGTGGCACTGCAGCCCCGGTCCTGGAGAGGCCAAACTCCAAACAGTTGAATAGGACACGCAGACAAGTACCAAAATGATTGCACGTACCCTCACTGTGGATCACAACACTGTCTGACGTGTGATTCATGGGCAGTTGCTTCACCCATCCCACCCCCAGAAGGTCCATGCCATGGATTCAGAAGATTTTGTACAATAGCTTTGGTTCTGTATGTGATTCCTGCACCGTTGTGTGGAGGAGCCCTATTTCCCACAGCACATTCTCTTCATGGATTAAGCCAAATTCACCAGGGAAGGTGTGTTCAATTCATGCACCAGGTATTTGTGGGCAGAGGAAAATCAGCATACTACACACCCCCGTGGCTTTCAGGAACGATACGCCATCAATGTGCAGGAAGGGTTTCTGGACAGTCACATAATTGGACCATACATTTTGCCACCAAACATCAAAGGTGGCTCGTACTTGATTTTCCCGTGAGACGTATTGTCCAAGCTCTTGGAAGATGTACCGTTGAACATCCGACAAGCCATGTGGTTTCAACATGATAGCGCGTGTCCACACTTTGCACATGGCTGTCCACGGTCATCTTGACGAATGATTTGGGCAATGGTGGATTGGCCATGGTGGCCCAATTGATTGGACTGCAAGTTTGCTGAATTTGTTACTGCTGGATTATTTCCTGTGGGGCCACTTGAAGGGTGTGGTTTACAAGACTCTGGCAGAGTATTAGGAGGATCTGCTTGTGCGGATTATAGCAGCAGCGGATGTGCTACTATCAAATGTGTATGAACAAGTGTACCGGAACATGGTATGCAGGTACAATGTTTGTATCAAAGTGGGTGGTCGCCATGTCGAGCCATTTTTGTGATTGCATGCAAAAGCACTGCAACAACATACGTACTACTCTCAGCTCGTTAACGCAGCAGACATGGGACATGTCTATGCGTGGTGGTGTTTGGCTTGTAGCCGGGAAACAGTATGATTCTTGACATGGGTTCCTACGAAAATGTTCTATACTTGGTCCCCTCCTATAAGCCCTCAACGTGTGTGATACGCCGCGGCACAGTTAGATCGAGCTTAACACTGCCTGAACTCACCTCGAGCAGTGGACTTAACAATCGCATTGGGGTCACCCCTAGGGCTGTACTTGCAATGGATGAAATTTCCCTGAAATTAAAACCAAGCACATCGACATGCAAGTGATTTATTTGCACTAAAATACAGGAATCGCGTCACTGAATGGGATACACGTTGTGTAGTTTTTATTTTTTTGGCGGCACTTACCTGCTCCAACTTAAATTAGCTTTTCAGCTATATTTACGGCAAAGCCCTGTCGTTTGTCCCTGTTCTTTATTTGCCTCATTCATCTGTTAATTGTAAATAATTTTACTACACTGTTAATCATTTCTGTTTGAAACATAAAATATTGGGTTACATATTTATTAACAATTTACTGTTACTATTTTGTTTTGTAAACTTCCTTTTTAGTGACACTCTACTATGGCAGCTGTGTTTCACCGTGGCTGTTGATTTGCTAGCTGCTCTTCAAATTCAGAAAAGCTATGTCCTCTTATTTATTTGGCCACATGCTGTTTCGCTACAAAATTATTTTGGATGCTTATGTCATGAACTTTTTCGCAGCCCATTTGTTAATAATTGATATGTGAATTATAAAGTAAAAGAATATATAAATACAAAACTTTGTATGCATTAGTATAATACATAAAATACTTAGTGGTGTACCACTCCTCCCATAAGATTTGTGTTAGTTTCAATCATTGAGTATCTAAAAAAAAAAATTAATTTAATTGAATATCCACATTAACAATGTTTTGCATATTGTCATAGTCATTTTTCTTTATACAACGTAGCTTGGCTTGACTTTATGATTTTTTTTTTTTTACTTAATTTTCCTTTATTTTTTTTTTATAATACTTTTTTCATTTTCAGTATTTGACCGTTTGTAGTGTTTCCTAGTCTGTAATCTGACTAGCGGGGAGTTCAGTTGAGCGGACGTAGATCTTGCTTTTTTTTGTTCATGAGCACGGTGCATGTTTGACAAGCGTGGCAGTTGTCGGGAACATGTTTCAGGACGTGGGAAGGTTAGTTTGTCAAGATACTGGATTTCAGCTGACTGTTCGCTCTACACAACCCCCTCCCCCTCCCATCTTGGTTGCTTGCTGTCACGTCTTTGTATGTAAACGAGAGAGAGAGCGGTTGGCTTTGAGAGGATGGTGGCGCGAAGAGGAAACCGTCTGTTGGTTTGAGACGTAGGGTGCGGAAATAGTGGTCTCCAGATGTGTAGGAGTGACACAGAGGGAGTACTCGTGTCATCGGCCAGGTAACACGAGTTGACAGCATGTTTTGGAGTGAAGTAAAGCGTGGGTTGGCGACAGTGGAGCGGGGAGTTAGATGATGGCGGTGATGAGCGTAAGTGGTTGGGACAGCGTTTTTGGATTTTGACCAGGAGAGGCCGGAAATTGTTCTGCAAGATGTGACCACATAAGTAGTTTTATTATTTTTTTTTGTTATTTAGATTTTAATGTGAAAAGAAGTGAAGTGTTTATGAGAGTGTAGAAGTGTAGACGGCGAGTCGTGCGGGTCGGTGGCCTGCTCGTGATGTAGATATCCCATGTAGGAAAATATTTTTTGTTGTTTTGTTTAAATGTAGTCTAATTAAGTTGTGAGGTTGCAGGAACCTCTGTTTTTTAAGTAATTGTTTAGAAAAGTTCAGAACGGGATTGTGCAAGCTGAATTAAAGTAAATGTTTTTGTTTTAGTTTTGTTTTAAATTCTTGAACTGTGAAGCAACTCTGCTTAACTTTCTCCCGTTACCGTTAGTTTCTCTCACAGTAAATTTTAAACAGGATGTTTTCAGTTTTAGTGAACTATAAAAGTTACAATTATAAAAAGAATTGAATTTTATTTGAGCTCCAACAAAAATCTGTTTACTGACGTATAAACATATACATTAATTACCTAATGAACTTGAAACACAGCATTTCACTTAAAGAAAAATGCTCATAAACATAAAATACTAGAGATAATTGAAATATCAGTATTAGTGAAAAATACTATCACTGGCAGTTACCCAGTGTCCAAATAGCTGTTGATTATAATGACAGAGAAAAGTGGTCCACACAGAATGAAGGTGAGATATACGGACTCTTACTTGTCTGAGGATGTCCCCAACATTTCCTTATGGTTTGCCAATAGTACTTTCTAAATTAAATGGTGAAATGAAGTCAAAGTTTGTTTAAATTTAGTTTTACAAAAAATTCTGAGGATGCAGTGGTGTAGTGGCTAGATCACTCACCTTCCACTAAGGCGGGGTTAATACTGGATCTTAGCATGTGGGAAAAGTGGCAGACGTTGCAATTGGATGCTGAGTTCTCAGGGTACTCCCATTTCTCCCACTGTTACATTGCTTCTCTCCTCCATCTGCACCTCACTTTACCCTTACTATTGCTGAATATGGCTGTTAAAGCACCGCTATGTTATCAACAGACCTATGCTTTTACATTTCAAAAATATTTATCTTATTTAAATGTACCTTTGTCACATCAAAACACTCATAGGAAATGTAATAAACTTAAAAAGCACATATTCTCTCCTGTTGGCACCTAACTGCAGTCAGTAAACATAGATTTAGGGCAATTCGTTATTAACAACAGTTTTCTGTACGACTTTGTTGCAAATTTAAGGGAAACACACACATTTGACTGTTATGAACATCTGAAGTCCTTCCAGCACCTTATAAATATACAAATATGTTTAGGAGAGGGGGAAAAAGTGCACTCTTAAGTCTGATGAGACTAAGAACGGGGAAATAATCCAGAAGATAGTATCAGATCATTTTCATGGAGTGGAGTGGGGAGATTACGGCAGCTCTGAACATTGTGGTCTTGAGAGCTGATGGGAGTGAAGCGAGGTATGGAGCAACGCCGAATTGCAAGAGAGGGGGAAATGGGAGATTCCCGAGAAAACCAGTCTACTAGCGGCATTGTCCGGCACGATTCCCATATACAAAAATCCGGAAACAACCCCACCGGGAATCAAACCCGGTTCGCCTTGGTACGAGACGAGTAGTCTGCATGAATTGCAACATTTGCAGTGTTAGATCATAATGTATTAATTTCAGGAAAATGGTGGTCTTTAGCGCAAAAACACATGACTGATTTTCATTCACAGAGAATTGTAGATTACGTAATAAGCCATAGGAAGAAACAAAAAATATTGGACAGTTATATTTTTTAATGCACAAATGGGATCCCAACCCATCTGTTTTTGTGATAGGGGGTTGATAACCGCACCCAATATTTTATGGTTTATACTTCATCGTTCAATAATGTATTATCCAGAAACTCAAAGATTAGTCTCTCACTCTCAATGTGTTACTGGCAATAAACGTCTGCTTCAGCTACACTTTCAAGGGTGATTAAACTTTTCTAGAATATAATTAGGCTATAGTTAGTATTTTTTCTTTCGGCCTAATTTTTGATGAGGAGTCATTTGCCAAAGTTTTTAGGTAGAATTCAGTTCCATCCTGTATATATTGTCTGTCTCAAATAAGTTGGCAAGACTTTGACAGTCAGTGAGTGGCAATTGACGTAACGAAACAAAGAGCCATTCACAAAATCCTGTGTCAGCTGATGCACGAACAAACAAAAGTTAATATTACGTTGGCTATTCTGAGTGCACTGCCAACGCACATCAGACAAGCAGAAAATACACGATAAGAAAGAGTTCCTAGATGAATTAATACATTTTATTTTACGTGGTCACAAAACAGTGGTTGTTAGTGTTACAAACCAAACTTTGTTATAAGTAGTAACGTAAAGGTGTTCAAAATGAAATGCACAATAAAACCATCCATATCCAAATGAAACGCAACTTCAAAACCTTTTTCACATTGTATCCCCAGTCTCCATCCATGCTTTCCATACGTGCTTGAAATTCATTCCAAAAGCATATAGAAATATTACATAATATTGTTGAATTATTTTTTTTCTAATAATTTTACTAAATATATTTTTAGTTCATGTAGTTCCGAGCTACTAATAGAAGAAAAGTCAACTTTAAAAAAGACGGGATCAATAGGAAGGCCAACGTGCTGCTACCTGTTGAGTAACACAACCGGCTCACAGCTCGCCCTGTCATGCGTGCCATCTGTCCGCTCTTTCCCGAAGCATTACCAGCCAGAAAAGAATAGCTTTTGTGTGTAATATATAACAAATTTACAAACAGATACCAATAGTTTTATTTTTCTGCAAGCTCTGCATAATTTTTAAAGTAACATATATTTCGTGTACAGCGATTTTGAGTACTAGTAATTTATATTCGGCCGGTAAACGTTCGTCTACGTAAATTATACGTCATATTGTTTTCCCAAAAACTCATTTCCTTGTTTCCGTGTTGTTACTATATTTTATTAATAAAACAAAGAAAGTGAGGCATGCGTGAATAGTTTTTAAGCAATTCTTACATTATTCCACGTCACATATTTCCAACTCGAACTGTTTAGTATCAGTAATAGCAGAATTACTGCTTTGCAATCAATAGTCGTTGGTGAGTTGTTGGCAAATAAAAGTGCTTTATCAATCAAGTTTCCCAAATTACTTTTAGTTCCAGTTATATTAGCTATGATGTCCAAGGTGTGATAATAGCTGCAACTACAGTCTTGCAAATGTCAACCAAAATTTGCTGTCTCTGACAAATTAAAAAAGAGTTAACAACTATTTAATTTTTGCAAGGTTTTATATTTTTACTTTTATAACCTACCAATTTTTTTTTAGACAGATGACAGTCTACAAATACCTTGAAATTTGTTTAGCGATACAGTACAATGGCAAGTGGATTAGCTGACAGCGTGTTGATAAAATATACAGCCTCTACTTGACGCACCAGCTGNATTAAAAAAGAGTTAACAACTATTTAATTTTTGCAAGGTTTTATATTTTTACTTTTATAACCTACCAATTTTTTTTAGACAGATGACAGTCTACAAATACCTTGAAATTTGTTTAGCGATTAGCTGACAGCGTGTTGATAAAATATACAGCCTCTACTTGACGCACCAGCTGATGGCGAAAGGATACATAAANCGATTAGCTGACAGCGTGTTGATAAAATATACAGCCTCTACTTGACGCACCAGCTGATGGCGAAAGGATACATAAATGAAAAGTAAACATTTGGCACTACTTTTGTCAAGCTGTCAAAATCTTGCCAAGTTACACGAGACAGAGAGTAATAGGGAGAGATGGGGAGAGAGAGGGAGGGAGAGGGAAGGAGGCATGGGAGGAAGGAGGGAGGGGTAAAGAGGTGTAGGGAGGNGGGAATAAAGGGGGGAAGAGAGGGGGAACAGAGATGGTAAAAGAGGGTGATGAGGTAAAGGGGTAAAAGGGTAGGGGAACAGAGAGTGGGAAAGAAGTGGGTGAGGGAGAGGGGAATGGTGAGGAAGAGGGGAATGGTGTGGGAGAGAGGAATGAAGAGGGGGATAGAAATGAGAGGGGGAGAAGAAGTGAGAGGAGGGAGAAAAAGAGATACTAGAAGCAACATCGATGACTTTGCCAACAGGAAGACTANGGGGGAGAAGAAGTGAGAGGAGGGAGAAAAAGAGATACTAGAAGCAACATCGATGACTTTGCCAACAGGAAGACTAGAAGAAAAGCCTACAAAGAAAATTTTAAGCTTACCATCATAAATTATAGAGTTTTATAACAAGTTTATTGAATANTAGAAGAAAAGCCTACAAAGAAAATTTTAAGCTTACCATCATAAATTATAGAGTTTTATAACAAGTTTATTGAATATCTTAAATTGTACCTTGTTTTAGATTAATAATTTTTTTTATTTGGTAATTTATTTATAACAAATTAATGTGGCAATTTAAATCATGATGATGCACCTAATCTTGTTTATGTGGATTGTAAAATAATAAATGAAGAAAAAATATTTTTAAAAAAAACATTGGGCAGGGGGCTTTATTTTTCATGGGTGTAGAGGCGGCAATGTGAGAAATCCGGCCCTACATACACCAATTCAGTGGACATTTTGATACGTCTGCACATATTGTTATCTAAATACCGTGGACAAATGTGATTTTTCCACTACTGTAAATCAAATGCACACATTGCTTCAAAACACTTCAACATACAAGATATTTTTGTCTTTTTTATAGTACTGAATGCAGTATATGTTACTAAAACAAAGTGTTATGTTGTTCACTGTAAATTATTAGGGCCTANTTTTTTATAGTACTGAATGCAGTATATGTTACTAAAACAAAGTGTTATGTTGTTCACTGTAAATTATTAGGGCCTACATGGTGCTTTTTTATTTACCGATTAAATCACAGCAGACTTGTGTTGTTGATAACAAACATTAAATAAAATTGCATGGCAATGTTTATGTTGACATAAGGTGAAAGGATATGCAAATGGAAAAAAAGTAGAAATAAAGGGCTTTCAAAAGTGCACACTTAATCATTAACAGTATACATAAAGTGTAAAAAACCATCTCTCCTCCCACTCATTTTNTTTTTTATAGTACTGAATGCAGTATATGTTACTAAAACAAAGTGTTATGTTGTTCACTGTAAATTATTAGGGCCTAAATTGTGCTTTT
Source organism: Clitarchus hookeri (assembly GCA_002778355.1). Taxonomy (NCBI): domain Eukaryota; kingdom Metazoa; phylum Arthropoda; class Insecta; order Phasmatodea; family Phasmatidae; genus Clitarchus; species Clitarchus hookeri. The sequence goes on along the minus strand of NQII01003278.1, from coordinate 89,262 downwards.
TTATTTACAGATTAAATCACAGCAGACTTGTGTTGTTGATAACCAACATTAAATAAAATTGCATGGCAATGTTTATGTTGACATAAGGTGAAAGGATATGCAAATGGAAAAAAAGTAGAAATAAAGTGCTTTCAAAAGTGCACACTTAATCATTAACAGTATACATAAAGTGTAAAAAACCATCTCTCCTCCCACTCATTTTNGGCTTTCAAAAGTGCACACTTAATCATTAACAGTATACATAAAGTGTAAAAAACCATCTCTCCTCCCACTCATTTTAATGAAATCACAAGTCCATATAAATGCATGGATTGTTAACAATTGTTCACAAAATCAAGTCGAAACCATTACCATATCGGAATAAAAAAATACTAAGCATAATAAGTCATCAACAAAGAGTAATAAAAAACCAAGAGAATCAAAGTTGTAATAACACAAGTAAAGTACGAAGGCAAGCCAGCGAGAGCACAATGGCAGGATAAATATGTGATGGTAGTCGCGCGCAGAGACATTAGGTCACCTCAGGGGTGAAGGGTGGATGGAGAGGCGAAGTCAGTGAGTANGTGATGGTAGTCGCGCGCAGAGACATTAGGTCACCTCAGGGGTGAAGGGTGGATGGAGAGGCGAAGTCAGTGAGTACTGGTTAACGCTGTCAGCAGAAGGGAGTTAGCATCTATTTTTAAATATGTCTTACATCCAGTACAGTGCTCATCAAGAAAAATGTGACGTGTAGCAACCAAAAAAAAAAATTGCAACAAATTTATTTGTCACCCTATTTCCCTTAAATTTTTTACCTTTTACACTCATATTTTTCACAGTTCCTCAAAAAAGAGTTATAGAAGGATGAGCACAATAAATAGAGTAAATAACTGTATATAAATTAAGTTAAAAAATTAATGGTNAAAAAGAGTTATAGAAGGATGAGCACAATAAATAGAGTAAATAACTGTATATAAATTAAGTTAAAAAATTAATGGTGTCTGTATAATTCCAGTTGTGTAAACACTTTCTCAGAATAAGACAATGCAGATTTTCGCCCACATTAATCTCAACCAACCACAATCTTTACTATTGCTATTTTGCATAAATCTTTGCTAGTTCGATTGTTTGCTAACACAGCCCTTGAAGAACAAATTAAGTTTAAAATGACTGTCCTCATATTACAAGCTTATTCAAAATTCAAACAGCTACAATATTTATGAGAAACATTCAAGCCTTACATTTTATGTTTACAAACTGTAGAATAAAACAAATTGTGGTTACTTACCTTTCCTTTTAGCTGGTCGTAACACATGTAGTGCACTGATCCAATCGGGGCTGACACATGACGACAGAGTAAATGCAATCTCCAGGCTGAATGGATCCATTACCAAAACTTCTGGGTAGTAACCATTGCAGAACAGTCGCACATCATCAGTGTTGCACATGTGATATGCCTGAACACATGGATATCACCATTACTAGACAATATTAACAATTAAGAGTTTAAAAATTTATTTTGGTAAATTGCTTTATCTACAATAAAATAAAATATTAAATACACCAGTGTATAGTACTTATGCAGGAATGCATACATGACTGAAGAGAAATGTGTTAAGGTTTGATAAAATATCCTTATAACTACAATATTTGCATAAATAAAGAATTTGTAGTAACAGTAAAATACTTTACAATTGTACGCATTTAACCAAATGCAACACATTTACTTGTTTCTATAAATAAGCAAACAATCCATCACAGTTGTAGGCAAAGAAAGGGCTCAACTGTTTAAGTGATTGACCTTTAAAGAGTCCTCACACAGTAATACTGCAACATATCATCTTATTAATTTTTTAAATCAATTATCTGATTTTTAAAATAATTTAAAATACATGTATAACTGTAAAGGTATTCAGTATTTTCCTTCTCAGAAATTTTCTGTGGCCAACTTTTTACCCTTCTCATTAATGATATCTTTACTTAATGTATATGTATTTTTAAGCTTTCAGTATAATTCTTATTTTATATTATTGTGATGGCTGGGGGGTTGTGGGTACTGTGTGGGTTACACCGCTCATTCAATATGTGTAAGTAATTAGGTATTTATTATATGAAAAAAATTGTGAATATGAGTGTAATGTGTACTGTTATTTCTGAGTAGGAGACTTAACATTTTTCATTTAATTGTAGAGAACCATGAAAAAAAACCAGTAGACAATTACGTGTGTAAGTTTATATTGAAATGTGTTAATTCTTACCAAGCACACTACAGAACAAAACAAAACACTTGAAACACAAAAAAAGACACTTTCAAAAGGTCACAAAATGCACTGGTAAAAACATGAAGGACACTAAACACGAAACATAACCCATGCAAATAGTTTTCATGTTATTTATTAAAAAATTAAATACTAAAATTCAAATTGCGCTAGGGGAAAATGAAAAATCCGAATGGAAAAAATAACTGAAAATAAGAATTTTAGACTGCCCTTACAAGAAAATTTAATTAATGGAAGAAAAAAAAAAAAATAAATAAAATAAAAATGTTCTCAGACTGAAAATTACATTAATTAATCTCAAAGTCAAAAAGTTTGTCTCAATTTAAAACATGATAAAATTGTTTCCATAAATTAAATAGTTCTTTAAAATCTCAAAAATGTAACTTATTTTCTTAAGAATGTTCTTTCAAATTAAAATTATTCATTTCTTCAAAAACAAGAGTTCTCAATTAAATGCAACATTAATAATGTCAACCACAATCATTATGAAAAATACATCTCAAGACAGCTGGGACACAGTAAAAAATTCCATTTGAAAGCAAAAAAATTACTTAAAATAGTAGTAAAGTCAATTAGTTGTCCAAATGAAACCATTACCTAGCGGCCCCTCTGGCCTTGCACAAAGAGTGGTGTCACAAAATGGAACATCATCATCCTAACAAACAATGGCTGCAGTCTGCATTTTCAAAGCTTCATATTTCCCACCAAAATAGAAAACGCTATGACTGGCCCTGCGACCTCATCTATACAAGTTGCAGCCACCAAACACAAACTCGTGTTCCTGACGGACTACCTAATTACAAAATCTTACGATGGCGCTAAGGATTTTTTGATGAAAAACCCCAGCGATCACTGCAACATCCCCCTTGTTTGAACCCACCAAGAAGCTGGCATTGCAGCAAGGTCATGGACCTATCAAAAGCTGCTATAGGCTATTAACAGTAAAAGTGAGGACTATTTGAAGCCCACTCATTTGGGATAATAGTCAATAAATATATTTTATTGTAACCTTAGACGTAAAATTTTGAGTTCGGTAAAATATATACACTCTGTTTATTTCCTAAATGGCAATATTTATTTTTAAAAATGGTGGAAGGATAAAAAATGGTTGATAGGAAAAAAGTAACCAGAGCCTCAAAAGTGCTCACTTTACCATGAACAGTTTTTATGGCACAAGACTTCCTATTCCAATTCACTGTAGGTTACAAAAGCAACAAAAATCTAAACTAAAAAAAATTTCAGAACTCATGGCAACTATTGTTCATCTCCCGAAAATGAGCCAATACAGGAAGTGTACCATGTATAGTTGAAAGTGTACGAAATTTACATTTTAAAGGCGACACCACATGTGGTATGGATGCAGGAATGTCTGGCAAGGAACAAAGACAAACATGGCTGTTTGAAATCACAGTTTAATTCATATATTCTCGTACAAACTATATACTCTCATGTGAACGGGTACGTGTCTTATGTGTAGGAACTGTTTAACGTTCAAAGTGGTCTCAGAGGTTGTCCACGGTTCGTTGCCAGCGATGAGGCAGACATCGTCACAGCATTTCGACGAGAGGTGGCGCACATTGACGGATCTCATGCAGACGATGGCATTTCCTGCACAAACTTGACTCTGCTGCAGTTTAGAGAGTAAATATTGCAGTTTGTAAGTCTGAATACCATGCAACGACGAAGGAATGAGTGGGAACAACCAGAATGTTTACCATCTCCTGGAGGTAGAGCATGAGATCGCATGTCGCCCTACAAAGTGAGCAAAGCCAGTCCCCAATCGTCCTGAGAACTCCAGATGAAAAAAAAAACTGGAAAGGGAGGAAATAATTTTACATGGAATCGGAAATGTGATTGGCAAAACAGATGCAGGAAAAGGAGTGACGGACATGATTTGGAATCCAAACAAGAGAGATCTAAGAAAAGGAAGCCAGACAGAGTATAATTTCCAGATTCTCTGCCTAGCCATTAGAAAAACCACAGGGATGAAAACAAAAAAATTAACGAAAGATATCACAAAATGCTACCATAGGGACACAACCATCTCCTAAGCATAGGTTACCTCGGTGCAGTAAATGCAATACATCACCTATGGTTAGCATGTTTTGAGGCAAAATTTTTCATGTTTGCATTGCCATTTGAGTTCAAAGACAACTTGTCAGGTATGTCAAGAAAGCATAACGACAGCCTGACACTACACCGCCATAAGCAGAACAAAATTTAGTCAGATCGACAGTACTCAAGTATCAGTTGGTAATGCAATTAAAAGAATGCAAGAAGAATCTAGCTATTGTGAGCAGCAATATTTTTTCTTGCTTTATGCAAAATCGAGTGTGAATTTGTAATGCACAATGAAGAAGTGAGTAAATGTGACTAGGTAAATCTTCTATGTAATGAAGGTATTCCTCTGCAATGTACTGGAAATTTTATTGTGCACTTGCTGCAGAAGGTTGACAATAAGGAAGTATATTTTTAGGTACAACTCCATGAAAAGTAGTTTTACCGTTCTAGCTGCATGTGCCCAAGAGGCTAGTGAATATTATATCAAAGTGGGGTATTATAAAATGCACATTCAGCCTCTATCACATTGCTATTGTTTACCTTCAATTGAGTACCTACACAATAATGTCATTCACACATCCACCGGCCATACACCAACTGAAACACATTGAGGGGTGATGTCCAAACTGCAAATTTGTCACCCTACTNTCACACATCCACCGGCCATACACCAACTGAAACACAATGAGGGGTGATGTCCAAACTGCAAATTTGTCACCCTACTTAATAACCTGCAAAACCTGAACGCAATGTAGAAGATGCTGGAGAGGGAGATCAGAAGAATTTGCTTCAGGAGATAAGGCAGCTTTATAATTAGTATGGTTGAANGTAGAAGATGCTGGAGAGGGAGATCAGAAGAATTTGCTTCAGGAGATAAGGCAGCTTTATAATTAGTATGGTTGAAACTGTGTAACAGAATATCCAATACAGTAATACAATTATGTAATTCTTAAATGTTTCCAGGTTTCCCTAACAAAAAAAGCTATTTTCTAGAGACATATTAATGTGAAAAACCATGTGCAATATTCCAGCTTCTTGTTTACAGGGAAAAAATATTATTTATCATGCCATTTTTTGCTTAGGGCTGAATGCAAAAAGAAAATTATATGAAAAAAAAGTACTGACGCTAGGCTGTGTACGCCCCAAGTTGTGCGCCAAATTAACTTGATGTATGATACACTAACTAGCGTTGCGCCCCACGTCCGGGCGCCACTTTAACTTGACGTATTTAGGCCCCACAGTTGGGAAGCCGCTTTACTTGACGCTATGTCGCCTCTGTGGAAGACAGAGTGGCTTATAGTGTCGTTGTTAATGTCCCCAGGCACCGACTATATGACGCCTGAANTGTGGAAGACAGAGTGGCTTATAGTGTCGTTGTTAATGTCCCCAGGCACCGACTATATGACGCCTGAAGGTTAAGAAGTTTGCAATAATTTAGTCTTTTACTGTTGTATTTTGAATGACGAATATATTGTCTTGAATTCAACACAAATAAAATACATCAGCACTGAAGAGGTGTGGTACTGTGATAATTTGGTTACTCGGATTGACTGCTAACGACTTTGCGATGGAGGGGGGCTTCTTTTGACGGTGATTGTATACTTAGCTCTTGCTGCGGGTGCTGTCAGCTGTGGTGGGTGATCTCCGGCGATGGGCGGCCTTT
>NQII01003278.1:54869-81951 GCA_002778355.1 Clitarchus hookeri | reverse complement strand
GCACCAATCCAGCTCGTCAGTTATTCCTTCCGTGGTGCGTATATTTTGAGTTTAGGCGAAATATACATGATAATTTGATGATATCTCGAGAAATCCCTGCGCTCCACAGATCTCCCGGCAGGCTAGAGGCATACGGGGGTGAAGGGGGGTGGCAGGGAGGCCTACACAGCAGGACGCGCAGCAAGACACGTGTAACTGCGGTCCACCACCTGCCTCGTGCCACGTGTCGCCTGGTTATGCTGGGGGTTGTGGGCCAGCGTTGCTCTAAAATTCCTAAACCNTTACTTAAACGCAAACACAACTGCTTTGTACTTCATGCAGTACATTACCACATTGGCTATATGTAAAATGTGATGTTATGAAACATTCATCCCATATTACAGATTATTTAAAATTTGTTCTCAGATTGTCTCAGTTAGCCCAATTTCTTTTCCAAAACCCTCTTTCTGTTCCAGATGTTCTATACATTTGGACACTTTGTAAGCCACTGCTCCCTTTCAATAAGTAAGCTGAATGTTAACTTAGGTTTTAACAAAGGACTGCACTAGCAAAATATTCGAGGTTTATAAAGCACACACACTCAAACATGCACATAGGTTGCTCACGATAAAATGAGCACTTTTAAGGCCCTGGTTACGTTTTTGTTGTCAGCCATTTTTTAACTTTCACCTATTTTTTAAATAAATATTGCCATGTAAGTAATAAACACAAGTGTATAAATTTCACCGGACTTAAAAGGTAAAGTCAAAGGCTAAAATAAAATCTATTTATTGACTATTATTCCAAATGAGAATAAAAAAATTGCTCACTTTACAGTGAATAGCCTACACAAGGAACATACTACAAATCTATCTAGCTTATCACACACAACACATTAAGTTTGGGGATACCTAACTGTTTAAAAGCACAAGATGAAAAAATTAAGAAAAATACTGAATGTTTCCTATACCCGGCACAGAACTTTTATTGGCTCTCAAGACCTTGATGTTAAGAGCCGTCATAATCTCTTCATTCACTCGCAGAACTTCTAGGCCGCTCGAGATCAGTCAATCAGCAGTGCTCCTCCCACAGTTGGTGCCAGTAGCCTATCATGGCTGCACGCTGTTGCCTAGTTCGAAGTGCTACAGTGGCCACAGCGAGTAAAGCTAAATGTTTCCCAGTTGCGCTCAAAAAATTGTGAATGATTTTATTAAAGCTCAGTTGTTTTTTGCAAGAGGCTCATTTTGTCGAACAAGTAGGTGAAAATTCCAAGTCTGTATCTTTATCCATTCATGTTTTACACTGTTACGGATAACAAAGCCTTAACTCGTGCTTAGTCAATGCAGCTAATGTGCAACACATTGGCTGCTTACTCTAGCCAGTAGCCCAGTGGCCAGAACTGTGACGGGCTTGGAACGATCCTAGCTGTTTTTCATTTGTTTGCGTGTAAAGTTTTAGTTGAAATTATGGTGCTAAGTAAACATTGTGCCAACATACATAGTTGTAAGTGAAGTGGTTAACAAACAACATTCCTTTTTTTTACTATCAACAAAATAATTTTACGGAAGTATAAATTTTAAACCAATTAATAGTTAGGCAGCAAGAGTATGTGATGCTGGTGAATGCACAATGCAACTGACATGCATATACATCAAAAGCAATATTTGTGTCACTTGAGAAAAAAAGATTTTTCAGGAAAATAATCTCAGATTTTAATGATTATAACAAAAACTGTCTTCTGAGAGTGTCGTTAGAATTTTACGATAAGGGAGTAAGTTCCGACAAAAAATTTACGGCAGCTATGCGTGAGAAAATAGGTTTTACGTTTTCAGCAAGTACCACTGCAAGATTTTTTCCAAGTGTGAATTTATGTTATAAGAAATCGAATGACAAGCAGAATTTTGTAATGGAAAAGAATAGCATTACAACTGTTTAGAAAGGGAAGAGGAGTTTGTGCTGCCATTACAAGATACAGCACAAAGATGAATTATTATTTCAGTGCTACACACAACTGTAAGTAAAAGAAAATTACTATATTTACATTTGATAGACGTTGTTAATATGTAAATATAAGTGTCAGATGATTTACTCCATATATAAAATTTAGCAGTTCGTCTGCCCAGGCAGTTTCATAAACTTCCAAATATATCTCATATGTATTTTATACATTTTGGTTTCTACTGTATTCAAATGTTCCTCTTTATGTAAAGAGTTGTAATTTATATTACTAAAGTTGAGATTTCACGGCACACGTATCATGACGGGGTGGGCGCTTAAAATATGAGGCAACAGGGCTTGGTAATGCTCGCCAATAGGCTGACACTAAGCAGCCAAGAAATTCTGTGTCTGGTATAGTCACATACACTAAGTGCCTAGTATCACATGCAGTACAAATATGAACACTTACCTGAATATTGGTGTGTATGTAAGGCAACTTGACAAGCTCTCTACATTTTCCATCCACCAAGTCCCAGCAACACATTTCACTGTAAAACAAGCATCTATTTCAGCAATATATACAAACCATTACACATTAAGCAACATAAGAAAAAACATTATCCATTACAGTATATTTAACTCTTTCAGGTATGCTATCAGAAATTGAAAGAAAAAAAATGCCTGTAAGGAAATGAATGAGGGGGCCATATTTGCACGTGGCAATACTAAGATGACGGCACGTATAATGATCAAACGTGCAGCACTGTGCAAAAATCAACTATCCATTTAATATCAGAGGCTATCAGCAATGGCAGACCTTCTACAGAGGGAGTAAGTCGTAGTTTCCAGTGTCATACTGTGCTCCAAAGTTGTACTGAATGTTGTCTGCACGACAGGTCAGCACATTTAGTAACGTTATTTTACGGAGTAACGAATTGGCTTGTTACATGATTTCGGTAAATACGGTATGGAACTTTTAGTGTGTGCCAGGTCTATAACGTTATGTGCACTATAACATCATGGTACGTAACCAAGTAAAAGTTATTAATATATGTTTGTTGCCATGAATAAAACGTTACTCGCACAATGCTATAACTAATGGTAACCAAAAATCGTTACAGTACACATGAAGTCACGGTACATAACTCAGTAAACTTTATAAAAATATTTGCGTTTCTGTGAGTAACATTATTTATGTAACGCTTTGGCTTGTGGTAATGTGATAACGTTAAGGTGCACTATAACGTTATGGTCATAACAAAGTAAAAGTTATTAGTTTATTTGTGTTACTATAAGCAATGTTATTTACCTAACGCTTTAGCTTGTTGTAACCAAATAACGTTAAGGTTGTAAAGTTCCGCCTTTGTTACGTTTACGTTATATTAAAAATATTACAGCCTCACAAGTGGGCGCCATATTGTAAAGTTCCCGCGGGCTAGTTACGATATATTAATGCAGCCGCACAGGTGGGCGCCATGTTGTTAACGTTCGGCACTTGTTACTGTCGACTGTTCACGTTGCCACGGCTTGCCCTCGACTAGATCAGAAGGTAGAAACACGAGACTCAGTTAATTGAACACCAGTTACTTAAGAAAGAAGTTCCAGATTAGTTTGATCTATATATATTTATTTAACATTCAGCCACACAGTTCACAGATGGAGATTTAGTATGGAGAACAAACCTTTACCATTAAATATACTATTGCAGATAACAGTGCCACAGTCGTTTACTTAATGATGTTCTTAAAAAACTGACCCGAAGAAACTTAAAATGCGGCTACCTCCCACACCGGCTGAGAAATGATATATTAAAGTCAGTTGCCGATGTGGGGGTTCTAGTCCTGCCCGAACGCGGCCTAGGATAGCATTGCATGATACTTCTTGACTGCGCTGACCTGCCCTTACGGGCAACGTGAAGAAACTCTCCCTGACGACTGACTTGAATAAGACTGCTCTAAGGGCGACAGACAGACGCCTCTTTTTGTGCTGCATATCACCCCCCTCTCCTGAGATAAGCGCCTGGCATCTGCCAGCAGCGTCATCTAAAACTGCACGTGTCCCGCTCTCAACACGTTATCGATACTGCGTTGTCAACAGAAACGAACCTCTCGTACAACAAAAACTTGTTGGCGTTGCCTGATCCACAGAAACGAACTAATCTAATTAATGCTGACGCTTCCCCAAAAAATCAAAGTTTGAAACGAAACTGTAACAGTCCTCCTGATAAAACGTAAACAGCAGACGTCCGCCCCATAACCTACAAAAGCACACGTCTGCCGGATAGACTATCACGGGAAACGAGCCACCACTGCTTTAAACTTGAACCCGATAAAAATATTAAGACGCTTTCCAAAGCTTCATACACACGAAAGAATTTTACACCCGTGTCCCGAAAAATTAAGAATATTGCGTCATTACAAGGTACACTATAACATCATGATCATAAAAAAGTAAAAGTTAGGACTATATTTTCGTGGCAGTGAATAACGTTATTTACATAATGCTTCAGCTCGTGGTAACCTAATAAAGGTTAGGTATGCTATAATGTCATGGTCATAACGAAGTAAAAGTTACGATTATATTTCCGTTGCTGTGAATAAAGTTATAGCTATAGCTCGTGGTTACAAAGTAAAGTTACTCTGCATGATAAAGTCAAGGTACATAACTCAGTATAAGTTTTAACTATTTTTGTGTCTCAGTGAATAATTTTATACACATAACGCTATAACTCGTGGTAAAAACAATGTTGCAGTACACTATAATGTCACAGCATATAACTCTATTTACGATTTGTGTAGCTGCGAATTATATTATGGAATTCAATACAATATAAAGTATGATATTATTTGAACTTTAAATACAGTTATTTAGGACAGTCTATGCTTTGAAATAGTAATCATATGTAATTTTATTTAGACTGGTGATATGCCTAGAAATATTACAAAGCTTTACCAGTAAGTTTATATACTTTTTGCAACTTTCTTGTCTTGTAACTGTACTATTCTGGAACAATTCAGAATAATGTTAGGGTCCTAAAAATTTTAACACTTTCGGAACAGTCATATGGGGCAATTAGAAAACTTTCAATGTTTCTCGTGCAAATGGCCTTTAAACTGAGCCTTATATTCTTGTTATAAAGATGTTTTTCAATGCCAAAAATTTAGTGTTTATACAACTTGTTGGCCGAATTAAGAGCACCTTTTTTTTATCTAATTACAAACAGTATTTGGTACTACACATAGTTTGCTTTTAATCACAAATGTCATTACTTTCTTACTACGGAATAACTATATTTCAAACAGTATTTCGCAGCTTCTTATTTTATTCCAATTCAATATTTTGATCCAAGGTACAAAAATCCAAAAAAAAAAAAAAATATATATATATATATATATATATATATATATAGACACACACACACACCTACTTTTTACCGAAATTAAGTTACAGATTTTAATGTCCATTCAACAAAGAGGAAATACTAAAGAGCTGTATTTGGAACCGTATTTAGAGTTCTGGTGCAGAATTCAGGTTGAACGTGGAGCTAGTTGGCAAGTATTCGTGCTCGCTCAATCCATCTGGACGATAGCCACTCATATTTGAGTACAATGTCGGATGGAAAATATATTTTTTAATCACATGGTTAGTACAGATTTTCAATTTTACTAACACTGTACTTATAAAACAAATATGACAGTCTGTTTTTAAAATGTCTGTAGCTCAAGACCACAGCTACCGCCCAAGATAGTGACTATTCAACATGGCCATCATCCAGATGGCTTGATCGAGCATCAATACTGGCCAATTTATTAGCTCCATGTTCAACAATTTGAATCCTGCACCAGAACATACATTTTTATACTACTGTTAAAGTCCTGCCATTCCTGAAATTTCTACTTACAATATCTACTTCATTTCCATGTAGACAGCGTGAAAATTATTGGGTTTATATTCAAATTTTAATCTACCACTTGACAGTTAATTTCTTGACTGTGTTGTAGCTCCAAAATACAAATTTGTTCCATTTATGTTGATTCAGTTATCCATTTGCATATACTTTCTTTTTCTGAGTATTGAGTATGCCTTGAAACTATTTTTGAACAGAAATTAGGTTTCCTCCCTTTGCTTCCAATCCAACTATATCGATCTTACATGTGGGTCCATTCAGTCCAAGTCCGGTAAATTTTTTTATTCAGATATACAATATATGGACGATGTAATAAAAGTCTAACATAAATGTGTCGTTTAACTATTTAATTTTACTCCTATTTGGGAGACTTAAATACAGGATTCACGAACGTGGTCCTGAAGTGGTAGCTGATTCCTATTCGTACTGCGTCATTATGGTTCAGCGGCAGGCATGCTGGTTGTTTGTTACCTTGGATTTGTAATGAATGATTTTGGCTATGAAAGTTCTATAAAACATAAAATATACAGTTAGTTCCTCATTGAATTCAAAAAATGTCAATAAAATAAAGTTTTTTATTTATCATTTTGGTTCTATTGACATCTTGAAATTCGTTGTTAATAATGCAGTTAACGAAAAACAGGAAAATTCAGAAACCCTGGTGAAAGTTTACCTGGAGAATAAATACGTGCATATCAATAATTTAATTTAAATTATTAATTACAAAATATTTAGCTATGAACTAAATACGATATTCCCATCACGAGAAGATCAAATGTTAAAAACGGTATGTCTCGTGACGAATTCTTTCATTGCATATTAACTTAATTCCAAGTTTTCGAAAGTGGGAGCTGTGAGTAAAACTGTCGATATATCACGTAGCGAACCGTAATATATAATCTAAATACAGTACATATTCAAGAGAGAAACAGAAATGGAAAACAGTTTTCAGAGGCGAAATATAACCAAGCTATTGAACACTGTGCCCGAGTCTGAGAGACTGCAGCGAATAACTGAACGTCACCGTATTTCATGCCATCAAAATGGCAGTGTGACATTTGGACGTGCAAGTGTACCATATGGACAGGCACGCTGTTACCACTGCATGGCCAACTTGGCTTGCGCCATCTAACCATTGTGTATGCATTGGGACCAACCAGACCTTCAGCTTTGCACGGGTCGCTCTGTTTACCACCGGTAAGCATGACAGCACGTACGTAGGTTTCTTTATGTAATTTCTCTATGCGAGAGAATTTCATTATTGAATTCATACATTCCACACAAAACTGAAGTCGTAAAGAATGACGTGTAAATTTGCCTTGAATATAAGCTAAAATATGATTTTAACATGATAATAGCATGATTATTCCCACACCATAGTTCAAAAATTGTCTGCTCGCCTCCCATCAAGGCGAACCGGGTTCAATCCCCGGTTGAGTCAGTCAGAGATTTTCACAAGTGGGAACCGATACCACTGGTCAGCAGGTTTTCTCTGGGATCTTCCATTTTCCCAGCCCTTCCATTGCAGCACCGCTCCATTCTCACCTCATTTCACCTTTATTGACTTCAAGACCTCGTTGTTAAGAGCCGCCCAAATATTTCAACTCAACTCTGCTCTTACCACAAAGCTTTGATAAAGAACATTTTAACAGAGAGCAGTAGTATATTTAATTAAACTGTATTCTCCAGGGGAAAGTGAAAATAATTTACTTCATATACAAAGAATTCAGTGAAACCAAGAAAAGCAAAATAACCGTAAGGGCGCGTCACTATTTGCACAAAACACTTTCTGAACCCAAGGAAACATTAAAAAATAGGAAAATTCAATTGGCGTACATAATTTAAACATTTAGTTTTGTCTCGTAAGAAATTAATTTGTGGCCGTAAACAGTATAAAAACTGTCAAACATTTTAGGCGCTACATTTAACAATTGTTTCGTAATTTGAGACTAAGTTTTTCCACTTCATATGATACACAACTTGAAACATTAAACATGGTAGCAGTGCTTCAAGATTCAGTTAATTTTCAATCATAGTTAAATATTAAAATTTTTATTTGAGTATATTTATTATTCCCAATTATAACTCAAATGGCTATTTACATACCGTATTTTATCACATATAAGTCGCCTGCACATATAGGTCACACCATTATTTTCAAAGGATGTTAAAAAAAATATTTATTTTTTATAGGTCGCGCTCATTGTTGTTATAAATCCTGTACAACACGGCCTGCGCCACGGGTGGCTGATGCACGCGACCTTGGTGAAGGTCGTGTGGCAGCTGTGTCCTTGCACGCAAGCGGTGTTGCCAAGCGTACAACGCAGACACAGTGCACCGCAAGTTTGTTGGACGTAGTTCGTCTGGAATGTTCTGATATAGCGCTCGAGATGCAGTCTTAACTGCCGGAGTTTATATACTTATTGAAAAAAAGAAATAACTTATAAACATGTAATTTAACTTAAAGTGATATTTTTACAACAAAAATTTTATCGAGCTTTTTTTTTTTATATTTTAAGTATTTCTAATGATTTATGTAAAAAGCAAAAACCTAACCATTATTTCTGCAGTTTATCTTTGTAAGTTTTAAATAAACGTGCAAAATATAGAAAGGCATTTGAATATTTCCGTTACGTAATTCCCTTCGCAATCCTTAACAGAAAAAAATATTTTTAAAGAATCAAAAGATATCGATTCTTGCTCAATAACTGATAATTGATTATTTTCTAAAGCTTTCTGTGGAGTGTACACAGATAGCAGCACATTAGCGTTGGTTCTTGAGTACCAAATGTTAGCCATGACTTACACGTCTTTCTCTTATATCGTCTTTGCGCCGCACACAGTGTTGTTTTGATGTTGTGGCAGTGAAGAAGTGCGGCAGTTTCTTGATGGAAAAGCGAAGTACATACACCGCAGGTTTCAAAATGAAAGTGATTTTGTTCGCTGAAGAGTTTGGAAATTGAGCCGCGGGCCGTGAATTCGGAGTAAATGAAAAGTTAGTGCGGGACCGGAGGCATTTTTCTCACTTATAAGTTGCATCCCAAGTTTTCAATAAAATTTTTTTAATAAAATGTGCGACTTACATGCGATAAAATACAGTATTTATCCTTTGACCTGCATAAAACAGCATTCAACTGTCCCTTTCCACAAAAAACCACTATTTTTTTTTCATTAAAAGCAAAATGTGACTAGCCGTGCCTTGAACTGCGCAAATCCCGGTATATACAGTAAAATTAAAATTATTGGAAATCTTTACAAGTCGGGTTGACAGTTATCAAAAATAAAATACTGTATATCAGTTTGTGCATGGAAGGTATTGCAATAATTCTGATACTGCTGGTTCAATGTCCATTAAGCTCTTTTGTAAGAAGAAATTCAAAAAACGCGTCCGGGTTAACAATTTTAAGAACCACTGCTTTTCTGACAAAAAATTCTTGAAAAATGGTATGTAACAAGTATCATTACTAATCACACTAAACACTAATTTAATGGGGGTATCACAATATTCGCAGTACATACTATGAAATGTGATAAGAAGGAGTGTTATGAAGAACAGGAAAATTATGGGGTAAAACATGTAAAAATTATGTACGCTGTTTGTCAATCCGGTTGCTTTACCATTCTAAATACAGGAAGACCTAACCTAACTTCATAAAAGGTGAATCACACCGGGTGGGTATCCCATCGAAATTGCTTCAGCAACCCCTTCCTCCTGTAATTCCTTTCACGTGAAACTGCAAACTTTGTGCATGTTTGAGTGCTTCACGCTAGCTACCTACAAAAACTGCCTGCTTGCCTTGAATCACTATTTTGGAGATTTACTCCCCTGCTGGTGCTGAGGGCTCTGACTCAGTGTGCAATGTTTTGCTACTCTAGAACATATTTTTGAGTGTGATGAGAATATGCTTGATCACCAATTACAGAGGATCACAGTAATTAAAAACAAAATAAAAACTATAACTACAACTATACTGACGTTAGTTTTGGTTCGGATAGATCTGCATTTAACAAGGCTCAATTCCCACGCTAACATGCATTAATACATCGTACAATTCACTCCACTGAATACCATTACCACACTAAAACTAGACTATGTACATCCCATTAAACTGTTTAACCTAACATCAATGACATTACCCATGTAAAGGGCAGATATACTTCCTTAGTGATGTATGGCTGATAACTCGTGTATAGAAAATTTTTACCTTCTATTCGAATGAGTCTACTCCACAAACACTTTTATTTCCACACAATAATTAGATTTAACACTTCATGTGGAAATAATAGCAAAGAAACACTCCTACTGCACCCTCCAGTTATAGATCACTAGTCTTCACACTGTCAAATTCATAAGGAAAACCAAAACCCTGCTGCAACACTCCACTCAACGCCAACTGCACACACAGACATATAACCATCAACTAATTGCTACAAGGGTACGGTAAAATTCACAGAAGATGTCCAGCTGTCGATTTACATTTGTTTCCTTCACTACATCATTGTAATGCAAATATATCACTGTGGTAAATGTAAACAAGTNCGCTACACCATTGTAATGCAAATATATCACTGTGGTAAATGTAAACAAGTTCCGTAATGACTCGTACAATGTGTATATTTTTTGTACTACTTCCACAGAACATATTAAAATCCTGTCGTGAATTTCAACAAGGTAAGCCTTGCATAAACCAACAGGATAAAATATTANCCATCAACTAATTGCTACAAGGGTACGGTAAAATTCACAGAAGATGTCCAGCTGTCGATTTACATTTGTTTCCTTCACTACATCATTGTAATGCAAATATATCACTGTGGTAAATGTAAACAAGTTCCGTAATGACTCGTACAATGTGTATATTTTTTGTACTACTACCACAGAACATATTAAAATCCTGTCGTGAATTTCAACAAGGTAAGCCTTGCATAAACCAACAGGATAAAATATTANACCACAGAACATATTAAAATCCTGTCGTGAATTTCAACAAGGTAAGCCTTGCATAAACCAACAGGATAAAATATTATTCTGACACTATTTATTCCTTTAAGTACTAAGCGCATCGGCACACACACCCTCTGTGATTCACGTATTGTGAATTTACATTTAGTTTCATAAGGTCTTATTACATTTAACATAGTTAAGCAACCCGACTAATACATACTTTACATAAATTTTACAAGTTTTACTCCACAATTTCCCTAATCTTCACAGCCCTTCACACTATCGCATTTCATGGTGGGTCATTCCATGTCAATCGAATGCAGTTTTAATAAAAAATTTTCCTCACCATCTCAGATTTTATGACTTCAAAATATGACCAGTTTTGAAAATAGAACTTCAAAATGCCACCTAACCTCTGCAACACAAACTGGTTTGCCCAAAGCTGCTGCCTACCACAAATGCCAATCAGACTATCACCCCTAGAGGATCCCACCCCTGCAAGAGCCCATGCTGTGGCTCCTGTGCCATCCACCAACCCTCAACTTCTTTCAATAGCAGACTCGCTAGCCGTACATACCATATCCAAAGTAACTATAACAGTGCAACAGAAAATGTGATTTATCAGCTACAGTGCCAACACTGTAATGCAGAATACATCGGCCTCACCACCAACACACTCAGGCAAAGAATTAATGGCCACAGAGCAGACACTAAACAAGCTAAAGCAGTTGCTACACATGCAGCATCACACAACAAAGATTTTGATTCCTACTACAGTACCAGAGTTGTGAGAGTCCTACCACCTTCCACTATAGCACAGAACTCGATGGCGGGAATTACCTCATCAATTTAAAACAAAATCCAGGCAGCATCCGGCCCTTAACATAAGATAATTAGAGCTCCAAAACCATACTCGTCAGCTATACGGACAAATTTTCAATGTTCCTGCTGCACCCTAGTTTGCCACCTGGCCGCTAGGTTTACTACAAACAGCGTCCTTCCACCATCTTTGCAATGCCCCATAAATCGCCACCCAAAGCTTTCCTAGCCAGAAAAATGTTGCAATCGCGCAACAGTGTGAAAAATGTGTCTTCCTTCTTTGTCTGTGTGCACCTGTTGACAAGTATAAGATTGTGAGTACTTGAGTTTCTGTCCTTTCATATATTTTCAAACATTATAATGAGTGTTTCTCTAATAAAAGCATAAACAACTTTAAATACAACAGCAAGCATAAAACTATTAAAAGTTCAAAAGCACAATTATAATTGCAAATACACAAAATTTTTATGCTGATAAAAAAAATTAAAACTGTCAAGAACATAAACAGGTAATTTTGTATTATGGCCAACTGTTTGTTTGCAGCAGACCCATGAATGTAGCTTACAATCGTGTGTGAATCATCACAACCAATACACAAGTCAGTTGTTGAACCTGACGCTACGCTACGGTGGAAGACAGGGTGACTTATGGCGTCGTAGTTACGTCCTCCCGGCATAGACTATATGATGCCTGAAGGTTAAGGGGTTTGCAATAATGTAGTCTGTTGCTGTTTCATTTTGAAGGACGAATATATTGTCTGGAGTTTACACAAGAACTACATACATCAGCACTTCCGAGGTGTGGTACCTAATTTGACTACTCGTATTAACTGGGCGATTTCGTGATTGAGTGGGGCTTCTCTGGGCGCCGATTTTTATACTTTACTCAGCGGTGAGGTTTGGTAGGCTGTCATCTGGGGATGAGCTCCGGCGAAATGGTAGGCCTTGGAAAAAGGCCCGCAGGTGCTGCAGTCTCCCTGGACTGCGGTTCAGACTCGTGCTCACGTCTTCTCGCGATTCCTTGATGCAACTCTTCCCTCGGCGCGGTGATAATCAACTGTGTTTCCACTTCTCTCGTAAAGGGGTTTATATGCACGCCAGCCTCCCTCCTTAAGTGTTGGCACGTGTCTCTATTATTAGGGGAGGGGGTGAGGAGGTGGAAGGCAACGCAGAACAATGCCTTTCAAAACCCGTGCCCTGGTTCCTGAAGGTTGGGGAGGGGGGGCACTTTGCTCCTAGCTTGCTCCGTCAGCTACTTTTTGGTGCGTTTCCACATTGTCCTGTGTTTAGTTAAGGGGGGAGGGGGGTGTTCTCGGCACCATTATCCAGCTCGTCAGTTGTTTCTTCCGTGGTGCATGTTTTCTGAATTTAGGCGAACTGCGTTTCTATATCTCGTGAAACCTCTGCGATCAACAGATCTCACGGGCCTGTTAGAGGCGTAGGGAGGTGGGTGGGTGAAGGGGGAAGGCCTAAGCCGCAGGACACGTGTAACTGCGCTCCGCCACCTGCCTCGTGACACGTATCGACTGAGAGGCGCTTGCGGAGGGGGTCAGCGATGCTTCTACTCCAAAAGGCGTTACACGACAAACCCTTTTACTGACAGTGATTGCTGCCTCATATGACACGTTCCTGAGGGATGTGTTGATTGAACTGCTTGAAGATGTGCTACTAGCTGCTTGTGATCGCATATGGTTCCAGCACAATAGTGCACCGGCGCATTATACGACTCGCATGCTAAACCACCTTCACAACAACCTTGCCTGGCAGGTGGTGAAGATGTGGTGGCCCTGTCCTATGACCTACAAGACCAACAGACCTCAATCCCTTAGACTTTTACCTATAGGGTCACCTTGTCTACAGGGATATAGCAAATGACATTGCTGATATGGTGGCAAAATATCATGCTGCAATTATTAAAGTTGATGGAGCGAAAGGTGCTATTCTGCAGTGTGCAGCCGCACGCCAGTGAATGTACGGTGGACACATATGATGTAAATCCTAGCCATCTAACACAGTACTGTGGACTCCTATTCTGAACCGCTAGTTTGGCTCTCATACTTGTACTGTAAGTGGCGTGTATTAATGTGTACTGCCATCACATGAGGCATCATTGTGGAACTTACAATGCATACTTTACCATAGGCTATTCATGGTAAAGTGAGCACTTTTGAAAGCCCTCTCATTTAGAATAATAGTCAAGACATATATCTTATTTTAACCTTAGACATTAACTTACGAGTGTGATGGAATATACACACTTTGTTTATTACTTACATGGCAATATTTATAATAAAAAAAGGATAAAAACATGACTAAAAGGAGAAAGTAACTACGGCCTTAAAAGTGCTCACTTTACCGTGAACAGTCTATACCTTCATGGCACTAGTGAAACCAAATGGTTGGCCATAATATAAAATGACCCATGTATCTTCTTCTCATTTCTCAGTCCTCTAAAAAACCCCGGTGTTACATGCTCCCATTTTTTTTTTTTTAACTGTGTATATGAGTGATTATGGAAACTCACTGCTTACCCACTCTCTGACGAACTCACAACGAAGTTGTTGTCCAAAACAATACTGGCTTTTGAGAGACACAGAATAGGTGCAGTATGGCCAACAAGTAAACAGCGTGGAGTCATCTGAAATGAATAGAATACAGCATGTCAGTTAAATATGCTTACCTGAGAATATTTAGAGACTGTATTCATCACAGTCTAAATACACGCACACAAAAAAAAAAACTGAAATAAAAAGGACATTTCTGTGATAAATACAAAACAGCCTAACTTAATGCATTATATGGCTACCCACTCTACGAACTGTAGTAACGGAATCAGTACCGAAGAAGGAGATGAAACTTCCAGTTTACATTGGAGCCAAATTAATTGAAATCTGGGTACCTTGGGTGCCTTTTTCCACAATCAGTAAAATAAGTACAAGTTTAACTGACGTCTTCATGTGTTGCTGAAAAGTACGATACACACATTTTTCTTACAAATATCCTAAATAACTTCAAAGAATTGGTGCATCTCNATGTGTTGCTGAAAAGTACGATACACACATTTTTCTTACAAATATCCTAAATAACTTCAAAGAATTGGTGCATCTCCGTTAACAATAATTTCTGGAGTTATGAATCTTGAAAAATGTATGCCTAGCAACGCTACAAAATATCAATAAAGATGATACCCACGCCTACTTTAACTTCCTATAAACAATATTTTTGTACCATGACAAAGGAACATTTTAGTCAAATTTTTTATGTGCATGCAATAGTTTAGTAGAAAATAGAACTTGTTCTCAGACTTAAGTAATGCCCCGCATGCCACATTTACAGTTAGACTTGACATGTGAAATTCACCTTTCTCATACAATTTCTATTTAAAAGCCTAAAATTTTTTTTTTTTCAAAAAATAATTATTATTATTATTATATGTTAGTCTTGGTTATACCCTANAAAATTACCAATAAGCAATTTTGAATTCAACTTAAATTCTGAGAAACTCAAAATACAGGGGAAGGTTCCTCACTACTGGAATTTATGAGTAAAAAAAAATCAAAACAGCTTAAGAATAGGTTTAAGAAGCAAAAATCAACATCAGGACACTATTCTTGAGATATGAGTATGTTTCAAATTGTTAAATCCCACTCCTCTAATTTTGAAACCATGACCCTACTTCAACAGGAAGCTAACCTCCAGAAAAAATTCCAAAATGTGTTAGCTGCAAGCAATACGCCCAATGCGGTTATTTTGGACACAGAGCGCTCTACAGAAAATGTAAAGGAATATCAAAACAGTATACCTCATTCCATTCCTACAATATTATGTTTGTGGCTTATGTATACAGTACAAACACCTAGTAGTTACAAGAAGAAATTATAATTGTGCAAAAGTACCTTTAAATGAAATATACCTATTCAAGGTTTTTAAAGGGACGTGTGCTACAATGAATTGCCATTAAGACCGGACACCCTCTTGAAAGGAGAGTAGAGGGATCCCCTACGTCACACAAGCATTTGTGAGCCTATATAAAGGTGCAAGTGTTCTATAGATTTCTTTACTATCTACAGCGATCAAAACAGACTTATAACAATAGCTGAGTGAGGTGTAAAGGGACATAATTATCGGTGCCCACCAATTCTGTCAATCCAATTGAGAAATTTCTGGCAAGTTTCAGATATCATATTAAACAATGCNACAGGAAGCTAACCTCCAGAAAAAATTCCAAAATGTGTTAGCTGCAAGCAATACGCCCAATGCGGTTATTTTGGACAAAGAACGCTCTACAGAGAATGTAAAGGAATATCAAAACAGTATACCTCATTCCATTCCTACAATATTTTGTTTGTGGCTTATGTATACAGTACAAACACCTACAATGAATTGCTATTAAGACCAGACACCCCCTTGAAAGGAGAGTAGAGGGATCCCCTACGTCACACAAGCATTTGTGAGCCTATATAAAGGTGCAAGTGTTCTATAGATTTCTTTACTATCTACAGCGATCAAAACAGACTTATAACAATAGCTGAGTGAGGTGTAAAGGGACATAATTATCGGTGCCCACCAATTCTGTCAATCCAATTGAGAAATTTCTGGCAAGTTTCAGATATCACATTCAACAGCGAGTGATGTGGTGAAATAGAAATGCCAGGGAGTTACAAAACCACAACTTCTGCAAGGGAAGCCAAACCGGTAAGCTTCTTTTGAAACCACGGTCACAAACTTTTACACTCAATGCTTGCCACTGATTACAGTAGTGCAAAACATGTTGCCTGTGGGCTCTATAACAATGGAAGAGAATATCATGTGGAGTTACAATAACATTAAAAAGTGTGGCAGTCTGATGGATGTATATGGATCTGGCAAATGGCAGGAGTGTTACTTACTGGAGAGCATTCATGTGCAGTCATGGATCGTTTTGAGTTTCATTTTGTGAAGTGACACATGGTATCTAAATATTTTGCAGAAGTTTGAGTGTGTTGAGAGTTGTAGAATCATTAAANTGAGTTTCATTTTGTGAAGCGACACATGGTATCTAAATAGTTTGCAGAAGTTTGAGTGTGTTGAGAGTTGTAGAATCGTTAAATATGAGTATGAATGTAACTAATTTTTTAGTTATGACCTGCCATTTATTGTCGGTAAGTAAAACACTATGAAGCACATAAATAGATGTGCCCTCCACGCTTGCCATCACTCATGCTCCAGGAAGCAGAACAGTGCACATTATGCATGAGTTTGCTTTTCTAAAGAAATTTTCACACATATTTAACATTTTTTATGCATTTCAGCATTTGTGGTGGTATTTTTCCAGTTTTTTTTACGACTTTTACTCCAACATTTTTCTCTATAATGTTTCATTTACAAAGGCTGTTTTTGGACAGAAAGAACCACCACCTTTCTAACAGTGTCGCAACAAATTACACCACTCACAGTGCCTGTGATAAGATGGTTCGTAACATGTTTGCAACATCTGCTGAAAATGGTGTGCACAAAATTAATCAGCAAATTTAAGTTTCTCAATGAAATTTGACAACAATGTTGAGTTTCCGGTAGTTATTAAGTTTAGGAGCTTTTCTGAAAAACACAAAAAAAAATTCAAAGTTATGATATATACCTAGTCTACTAATCACGTAGAACACGAATATACTAGGGGAGTAGCTTTAAAATAAGTACAACATATTATAAAAAATTGAACGAAATTGTGAAATGAGCAGTATAGCCAGTTTGTTAACGTTTCTGAAAGAAACGTCCTAGACCAACAAAAGTTGCATTAATGGGTTCTGCACAGCTTACCTTGCTCATATTCAAGAGGGCGTAATGTTAAAATAAGTAGAACATATTTTAAAAACTTGCAAAATATGTTTGTTTACGTCTATTAACGTCAGAGGATTTATACAGCCCCCTTCCTAGGTGAGTCAATTTACCTTCTTTTGGTATGTTTTACGGTTCCTTTAAATCCCTACAATCCTACATTCGTAGTTTAGTGTAAAACCTTAACATCCTAGGTTAGTGTTAAAACCCTACAATCCTAGGTTAGTGTAAAATCCAAAAATCCTAGGTTAGTGTAAAACCCAAAAATCCTAGGTTAGTTTAAAAATGTAAAATAGTGATTCACCCATCATGGGGTTAGGTTCTGTTAGGTTAGGTGGGCACATGTTACGAAATTAGTCGGACGTTAATGCCCCTAGTATGTTCGTGTTCTGCATCATTAGTAGATTGGAAATATTTCATTTTCCGTGAATTATTTTTACTTTTACAGAAAAGCCCCTAAACTTAATAATTACCTATACCACTTTAAGTAATTTTTTTCCTGTTTTTCAGAAAAGCCAATATTCTAGACAATTACCACCCTTCCCAGCTTCGAGTCGATTAATCTCACATATTTAGTAATTTATAAAGTCCCTCCCCTTNGGGGTTAGGTTCTGTTAGGTTAGGTGGGCACATGTTACGAAATTAGTCGGACGTTAATGCCCCTAGTATGTTCGTGCTCTGCATCATTAGTAGAGTGGAAATATATCATTTTCCGTGAATTATTTTTATTTTTACAGAAAAGCCCCTAAACTNTAGTAGAGTGGAAATATATCATTTTCCGTGAATTATTTTTATTTTTACAGAAAAGCCCCTAAACTTAATAATTACCTATACCACTTTAAGTAATTTTTTTTCCTGTTTTTCAGAAAAGCCAATATTATAGACAATTACCACCCTTCCCAGCTTCGAGTCGATTAATCTCACATATTTAGTAATTTATAAAGTCCCTCCCCTTTTCCATAAATTTCTAATGACGACATCAGCAGAGGTTCCAATCAAAATTTACTTATTTGTTTGCAAAGCAAGCCATAGAATCTAAGGCAGCCAGTCGGCGAAGAATGTGGTGTTTGTCATATACATAATAAAGATGGAAAAATATTAAAATACACAAGGCTTGCCTAAGTAACATAAATAAAACACTCTTCCCTCTCCTTTTAAAAAAAAAATAATGATCAAAGACAAGTTGATAGGTAGATAATTAATCAATTACCTGTAGTGTATCAGGATCAACTTGCCACAAACAAATTTGCCCATCATAGCACCCTGTTACGAGCGTTCGCTGATCGCGTGAGAAATAAATACAGGATATACAGTGAGTGGGTGCTGTTTTGCCCCACAGCACAACCGGAACAACAAGACTTGTTCCAGACGACATTTCTGTAAAAAAAAATACATATATTAAAAATATTACTTCTTTAATTGTAAACTTGATTTACTTATGTATACACTTCAGCCTTATAACTGCTATATAAACTATTCAACATACTTAAAACACAGCACAAACAGTTCGACTTACTGCGGTCCGGACTCGATGAAACCAAATTTCAAAGGTGTAAGCAAATCGATTACATTTCCCTAACTATCAGCTATTGACAACTGACCAGCTGATCCCTCATTTTTTCTGGGGTTAGGCATAAACAAATAAAAAAANCCGACCAGCTGATCCCTCATTTTTTCTGGGGTTAGGCATAAACAAATAAAAAAAATGGTGCCCTAAATTATACCTTCGGCATTATTTCTGCTAACCACACTTTTCATATTTATTTATTAAAGTTTATTATTAATTACGCCATTTCGCAAAGAACAAACTACAGAAATATAAAAGGTGAACGGNTATTTATTTATTAAAGTTTATTATTAATTACGCCATTTCGCAAAGAACAAACTACAGAAATATAAAAGGTGAACGGTGGCATCAAAACTAAAAAATATACGGGTTATTTTTTTAAAATTAATTGGTGTCACCTGCTGCAATGTACTGCAGAAAAGGAGTGTACTATATTGCGTGTGATTTGTATTGACGTGTCCCACGTTTGGCTTTCCGGCGACCATTCCTCCCGTCGAATACTACTCCTCCTGCAAAAGCTTCATGGCGTATCACAATTTAGCCGCAAGAGTGTAGTATGCATATTAATCGTATTTTCAGGTATTAATCATCTCGTCATGCAGTTAAAGGTGATATGTTGTCAAGGCCTCATAATTAATACAGAGTTAATTAATCATTTAGATTGCTGTGTGTTCTCAGAGGTCAAGAATTACATAAATCTATTTTATAGNTTAATACAGAGTTAATTAATCATTTAGATTGCTGTGTGTTCTCAGAGGTCAAGAATTACATAAATCTATTTTATAGACAAGAATATTTATGTCAGTATTTGGAATAATGTAAAATTTGTACAGATAAATAAGGGTGTCACATATACCATTCGGAATTTACTCTTGAAATCAGCATCAGCGCCGAGTCAAATCTTAATAGATCTTCTCATGCAAAGAAGGCCAGACTCGTCGAAGAGAACCAGAAGTAGAGTAGGCATGACTACTATCATTGCGGCAGAGTTATGCACAACCAAATACACATTCAAACCACAAAGGCGCACTGATCCAAGGGCCAACTGTGTGGGTTCTCCGGCAAAGAAGTCCGCCCCAGCTACCACCCGAGAATCAAGCCTAGNGCCAACTGTGTGGGTTCTCCGGCAAAGAAGTCCGCCCCAGCTACCACCCGAGAATCAAGCCTAAGGGGCACATGCACTGGTTCAGGGAAAAGTGATCATGGAAGGACTTAACCTAATCATTATAATTGTATATATCACACTGTAAATATCTGGTAGGATATGCTACAACATATATTAATAAAAACATTCAAAGTATTACAAAAAAAATTATAAAATTATTTTTACTAAATTATTTTTATTAATAAAAAAAAATTTTAAATACGAAACACTCTATAACCTAAATAACGCACCAACTTGATAGTTTGTTTCAGGTCGGTAAGAAGAAAACTTGGACCTCAGGAAAGGAGGGGGGGCCTCCACTGATACGGGAGTCTGTATAGACTCTGGTACCAGGTACCTCCCCAACTGTAATTTACTAACATTGATATTATTCCTCCTCAATCTCACAAACGATGAATCGTACCCCGAGGAAGACCTGTATAGGACACCTCGGGAAACTAGGGAATCACTGTCACAATATATGCGAAATTAATTAGCACACTTGTAAACAACAAAACAACAGGTCAGACAGACATCACGACACAACATTCACTCCAGCCGCGAGGCTGGATGAGAGCTATACTCCCCTGCCGAAGTCAACTAACACATAAATTTACTTAAAATAGGCAGCACAAATTAACAGCCTAAATACTGGACCGATGCCCAACAACCCACATATACACGGCGCCCCGCCACCGACCCAAAGATTTGGATATGTGTCGGGATGCATTTGTCTTTACAAACACCCTGTGAGTTATGGGAGCCTAGGCTCCCCGTCTCGCGATATCCAGGCAATTTGGTGGCATATTATAATTCGGCATTTAACATCGGTTCTCATCATAGGTGATGGAAGCCGACGTGATTCGTTAAGTTCGTCTTACCATTCGAGCCATAATGGGGGTGTTGGTCGCCTGCTCTATGATCTGCCTCAGTACCATCATTTAGCCTGTTATCACGTCACTTCACTGCAATGTTAACTTAATTAACTGGAACATCTGTTTTCTCTCTTTACTGTACCGAGGGGAAAGCCAACCGCACTCTCACCGGAAAGTATCCGCATAATACCATGCCTATTTTCATACAAAGGTCACTGGCAGGCCATAATTGCTGGTTCCGTTTTCTTTTAACTATTCATATGTAATCAAGCACAGTGAATAAACTGCTTTACAAAGTTCAATGTGTGTTAATTCATTGTAGGTCGCTACACACTTTGTAGTATATCCCACAATTTTTCTAGCATATTTCAGGTGTATGAGACGGCCTAAGTCTCGTCATAAGGTGTAAACACTGTGACAGTAAGTATGTGACAACATCATCTGTTAACTGACGGAGGCATCCAGAGCACCTTGGGCTGTCAACTGAACCACCTACATCACTAACTCTCCACTGGCTGTGATGCCAGACAATCCAAAACTCAACATGCCCTGGGTAACCTCGACCACATCAAAGATGGATTTCCCAACTAGGGACAACATTTCACCAAGCCATTCTTTTCNGTGCCCTGGGTAACCTCGACCACATCAAAGATGGATTTCCCAACTAGGGACAACATTTCACCAAGCCATTCTTTTCCTAAATTACACAGTTTGTAAAAGTAAAAACCAACACTCGCAATTAGGCTACCACCCAGTGGCCAGCTCTCTCACCTCTCCAATACATGACCGAACTCCTCTTCCACGCCCTTCCTGAACATTGCAATCAGCCTCGCAGATACTATTTCCTCCTGCAACACCAACGATACATGAGCTATCAGGGATAGTAAAGTCAGAATATTACACAATATTTCTATTTCGAATAGAATGGACTCCAGATCCCTGGGTAAGCATGAAGTCACAGTTCTCAGGTTCGTGGGCCGAACGACAAAGTGGCTATATCCACTGACACACATTGTACAAATTTACAGGAAAACGTAAAACATAACTAGGGTATTCAAGATCCTCAACATGCCTTAGTATTACATTTTACCTTATAAATGGAGAATGCCTACTTGAGGTGTCGATGTCTTCATGAATAGAGCCAGGGCCCGAAATACAACACTAAATGAGAACTCACTAGTTTCTGTTAACTCAAGGAAATTGTATTGACGAATAGTGTACTCAGTTGCATGTATACAATGCAAATTATAGTGGACCTGACTGACAATGCTACCAGAGGCCATTACTGTACAAAAGGCAAAGAACAGCATGGAAATTTACAATATTAATTAAACACCCAGGGCCAGTAAATTGAGATTATGGAGGGGTGCTGCAAAAGTGGAGAAGACTGTTGGTTAACTAAATAAAAGTTCCAGAAAATTATGTTAACCTCTTGCAGTTAAGTGTTCGGCAGAAAAATGTAAGAAAGTTCCCTGCGATGCAATTAACGTGCAGAGCCTAAGATACGTGAATCAGACTGTGGTGGTAGCGTGGGCAAACCACGTCATCGTTGAGAGCTCGCACCATCCTACAAAGTATCTTAGTTTACTGACCTCATTACATAAACACATAAAACATAAAGACAATTGGGCACTTCAACATTCAGGATGGACATACCTTAGCTTGAGGAAAGTTTAGAGTTATTTCTAATGCACTAATTTAAATGCAAAACATGATTATGTGGTGCCTTGCAGAGTACGTGGGAAATTTAGGTATGATAAGTTTTGGGGCATTCTATGACCGGAACAGTTAGGTTGAAAAAAATACTAATTATTACCCATGACACTTCATAAGACTCACAATTGCACTCGGAAAATAATATAGACTACTTCAAAGTAGTCTTGCTACTCTACACCACATTAAATATGCATGTGGCATGCATTTATTCTGCTATTACTTTGCAATCCCCTAAGGGCGAATTTTAAGAACATTTGCCAGTGGGCGATAAATTCTAATGCTATNAAGGGCGAATTTTAAGAACATTTGCCAGTGGGCGATAAATTCTAATGCTATTTAATACAATTTCTAAAACTTGATTCCTATCCTAATTACACAGGCCTCTCTAGGGACACCACAGGTACTTGGTTGGATAACTTGGTATAGGGTCATGATCCACTGCAAAGTGACTGATGCGGACATGCACCGGGACGCACGACATGCGTGTTCCGCAGGCCGCACTGGTGCAGCGACTGTGGGCAGATGATGTGATGACAGTGGCCGTGATTGAGCACGCAGGAGTGGTCAACGTCAACACATTCCATTCCCTCACACAACTTACAGGCATAGAGAGCCTACCCCGCTCCTCCACACCCTCTGAAGCTTATCGCTGTTGTTTCCTTTCCAACTAAACACCCCCTTGCTTAGCTGGTAGCATAAACTTCCCCACCCTACCTGAGAAATCTATATTCTCTACATCCTAACCACCCTTTCAACTTTCATCCTGTCCTTCAACGAGCTCCACCCCATTTATTTCATCAGCACTGATAAACTATAGTTCCCTTCGTCCTCATCATCCTGCCCCTGTCATCACCACCTACCCTTCAACCATCTTGCTGCCCTTCTTTGCACCATCTCTAGTTCTTGCACCTCCATCTTGACGTGAACCAGGCATTCACGGTTACCTTTGTGCCCACTGTAACTGCCGCAGTAGTGTCCTCCACTCCAGATGCACCATACCAGCGCACATGTGTGCAAGAATGATAGTGTGTTCAGTGTATATCAAGTGTATTTGTCCATGTGTGATAGTGCACCGTGTCATTAATTATTCAGTTTAACAATTTAATCATTATTATTTACCAATATAGTTTCGTCAGTATAGTGCATTAGTGTTTAGTATTTATTCAGTATTGATGTATACCATAATTATCGTGTGTCAAAACAGTCATCACATACATAGCCAGCCAGGGACATGTGACATTTTCAAGTTGGCAATGCAGTGGCTGCTACGAGTCAATACTTATATTTAATATTAATATAATGGTGTTTTATTATGTAAGTACAAGGGTAATTGTGTTTTATTATGTAAATTGTGTTTAATTATGTTTATATAAGGTATATCATGTTTACATCTCATTAGCATTTTAAGTCACATTTGTTTCATCTCTCCACCACCAGGTGTCGGCCGTGCTTAGGTGGCACGAGCCGATGCATTGCTCAGTACAGTAGGCAACATAACTTCGGCGCGAGCGGACGTGGTAAGTCTCTCGTTTCACAAGAACCTCGGCACCAGCCTCTCAGGCTGCAACCTCACTCAGCAATCGCATCATCATATCATTCACGAAGCAACTAGTAATTTTATGTTAAATCTCACCGAGGAGAGAGCAACGTCACGCGCCTTAAGTAATTATAATCCAGCAGTGTGTTTATACGACCACGTGGTCACCACGTGTTTGATCAAAGTGTTCAATAAAATAATTACATACATAAAACTTGAGTGCGTTATTAATTCAGGCGTGCACAGCGGCCTTACAGCTCGCAATTTCATAATATCTGACAGTGTATTACCAGAGTACCCCTGGGCCGTCGGCCGAACGACCCAAAAATCTCATCAGCTCACCGCGGAGCTGTGGCGCGCCGGGCAATTTATAATCATTACATTACAGCTGTGGTATACGATCGCGTCAATCTCTACATAAAGATCCCATACTGCTGCCACATATTTGAACATCAGTTGTACCATTGTGCCATATGCCTTCTCCTTCACCTCAGTGCTGACTCCTTTCAGCACACTTCCCAACATACCCAAAGACCTTCTTCCCTTCGCAACCGCTCTCTCTCCCTGTTTTTTCCATCTGAGGTCTCCCTGCAATACAATCCCTAGATACTTATATTCTGCTGCTTCTTCTAGCTCTTGCTCCTCCCATCTGTACATGAGCTTACTTATCACCTTCTTCCTTCTAAACCTCACTACCTTAGTTTTTTTTATAAAGTTTATCTTCATTTTACTCTCCATGGTACACAAACATATATTGCCAATGTCTGCCTGCAAGTTTTCACCCCCTTTCAACTATACATATAATACACANCCATGGTACACAAACATATATTGCCAATGTCTGCCTGCAAGTTTTCACCCCCTTTCAACTATACATATAATACACAATCATTTGCAAACAATCTTATTTTTCCCCTAATCCCCAAAACCATGCCATTTGCCATTATGGTAAACAACAGAGGGCCCAATATGTTTCCCTGCGGCACCCCTGACGTAACCTCTCCTTCCTCCGATATTGCCTCCCCAACTTTCACCCTCTTCCACCCCCCATAGGAAGTCCCTAATCCAATCCACTATCCACTTGTCTGGTATCAGCTCATCCACTTTCTTTATCAAAGTCCCATGGGGCACATTATCAATTGCCTTCACATAGTCTATGAAGCAGGCATCTACCTGCTTCCGCTTATTAACTGCCTGCACCAGAGTCTCTAACAGCCCAGTCTGCTGTGTCTCACATAAGTATCCTTTTCTGAAACCATGTTGTGACTCCTCCAACCAATTCTTCTTGCTCATAACATTCACCACATGCTGAACAAATGGCCTCTCTATTACCTTTCCTGTACTCGATATGAGTCGTGCTGGTCTGTAGCTGCCAGACCTCTCCATATCCCCCTCATCCTTGTGTATTGGGACCACATAAGCAACATTCCAACCTTGTGGCAACTTACCCTCCCCTAAGGACTTGCTAACCACACCTCCAAATATTTCAATTGAGGCTACACCCCATCTGTGGTGTACGGAATGGTTCGTAGGGTCTACAGTTAATGTTCAGTAGCACAGGCTATAGGTGCCTTGGAGGTGGCAGGTATATAAAACAATACTTTGTTATGTCTTGGTTTGAACAGGTTTATTTACCGGGAATTCATTTACACATTCCCGGCACTGTTGCGGGATTTTATACATACTTTACCAGCCCANACAGGTTTATTTACCGGGAATTCATTTACACATTCCCGGCACTGTTGCGGGATTTTATACATACTTTACCAGCCCATTGAAACGAGAATTTACTCATACTTTAATGCCCTGCATGTTCTGGCCTGAAAGGATGGTTACAATGTTTTGGCTACGTTTCCGATGCTGTGGGAGCATTAGGTGACAGGAGAGGTCCCTGAGTGACGACGNACAGGTTTATTTACCGGGAATTCATTTACACATTCCCGGCACTGTTGCGGGATTTTATACATACTTTACCAGCCCACTGAAACGAGAATTTACTCATACTTTAATGCCCTGCATGTTCTGGCCTGAAAGGCTGGTTACAATGTTTTGGCTACGTTTCCGATGCTGTGGGAGCATTAGGTGACAGGAGAGGTCCCTGAGTGACGACGGAGTTACTTATCTGTACATGCTGCATGGAAGTTGTTCCAGCAGTTAAGGTCTGGTGAGTTGGACAGCCTGGATACATTCTGGAAGTTGATGAGATCTGGTGAACTGGATGGCCTTTTAAAGGCCCTCTGTGGTTGGCTTGTTGCACGCAGCTGGCTTGCTCTCCTCGTTGCATTTCTCGTTGAAGCTCGCCACTCGCTCCCGTTCTCGACATAGGGTTAATAACTGACTGCATACTACCCTACCATGTCCCGGCGAGGGACCCTGTGTGCGGCCCTTACCCGTCCTTCTCGGCTACGGACTGCACTGGACTAGCTCAAATAGCACTTCTCATTGAATTTTGGTGTGTTATAACTGACTGACTGGCAACTGACTGACTGATGCGGTAACTGACTGGCTGACTCGCGTACCGGTGTGGTGAAACTACTTGTCCAATGTGACTCTGGTGACTGCCCTGTTACTGATTCTGTGCTGCGTTCCGCATCTAGCGTCTCGCGTCCCGATTTGGCTGACCCCTTAATGTCGCGACGGCCAACCTTCCTGCGCATCCCGGGATGCCGGTACCGAACTCCGAACCACCTGCTGGTCATTGCTTTGACTGACTCTGCGAACTGACGCAGCTGGGGTCCGATCTCCCTGGCCTTCTCTGTTGTGATTACGACTGACCTCTCTGTGCGGTACTGACGAACTGACTGATGATCTACTGCTGAACTGCTGATAACGAACTGAAACC
>NQII01003278.1:31539-54810 GCA_002778355.1 Clitarchus hookeri | reverse complement strand
AATAAAGAACTGAAACCCACCTTCCCCGCAAAGAGGCTTATAAGCCTCTTTGCGGGGAAGGTGGGGAGTCGAGAAAGGATATATCCTTTCTCGACTCCCTCCTTAAGTTCCTACACATGTCTCTCTTGTTGGTGGATGGGGATGGGAGGAAGATCCTTTGCTTCAAACACTGTGATGTGAACCTTGCCCACTCTGACTGCCTCTGTCAAAACTACAGCAGCTACACCAGGCTGCACCAACTACACCAGGCCAAGTGTGCGTAGCACGACAAAGCATTATGAAACTCAAGAGACCGCCCTACTCAATTATTACAAGAGGCAACTCTTTTAATAAGTGAATACCCCAAAGCCACAGCCATTGGTTGCACTGGCAATTGGTCCTCGCAGCTGGTACGGTTGAATACAATGCAGCGCACTGCCGGGTGACGTTAACTGGCTGGTAGGCCGGAGTTGAAGAGATAAGTGCTTCAAATTTTCACCCAGTGGTGTACAAAATTTTTATAAACATATTGAACACAGTCACATGGCATTCCACACCCCTTTGCCAAGGTGGACTCGTATATCCTTTCAGGAGACAGCCACCTGGCAATTCTGTAGCCAGTGTAATTAAATGCATCATCAGAAGTGAAATTCAAAGACTTTAATGCGAAAATGTAGTAACTTATTTAATGTGTATTTTTGTAAGAGTAATTATGTTTTTTTTTTAAAAAGGGATTGCCTATGAAGGCTTCCAGCATTGTAACAAATCATTCAGTGTGGGGACATTCCCCACCCATTTTACAACTTTAACATTAAAGGACATTTGTTAATAAACGGGGATATCACCAATGTGTTAAATTTAATTTCTACAATTTTTCATGAACATAATCACATCACATAGTGTACATATAAATTTTCATCGTTCTGTGTTTAATGTCGGTTGTTGTCACTTGTGGTGACAGAGGACATGACCCGCCCCAGTTTGTCTCAGCACCTGAACAAGACCAGCGGCGTTGGTCGCCAGCTCCGCGAGCCCCCTCAGTACCAGCAAGTAGGNATTTGTTAATAAACGGGGATGTCACCAATGTGTTAAATTTAATTTCTACAATTTTTCATGAACATAATCACATCACAGAGTGTACATATAAATTTTCATCGTTCTGTGTTTAATGTCGGTTGTTGTCACTTGTGGTGACAGAGGACATGACCCGCCCCAGTTTGTCTCAGCACCTGAACAAGACCAGCGGCGTTGGTCGCCGGCTCCGCGAGACCCCTCAGTACCAGCAAGTAGGCTGCGATCATTTTCACTACAATAGTTATACAGTAAAGTCTCGGTTAACAGTCACCCTTTTAACCGCGTGTTTCTGTTAACCCTCAGTAAACTGGCATGACAAGTAATATAATAAAATTAGATACAAAAACAAATTTTATAAACTAAAAATGAAATAACTTTTTTCTCGATTCATATTAGATCAAATAAAGCACATCATTTACTTGAAAAATGTATATACTGTACTGTAATACATACTTTTGTCGATGAATACCCAGTAAAAATATGTTCTGTGCGGTGCGGAATGCGAATGATTCATGTTTGTTTTTTATGTACAACCTACATACGTACTTCGTAGAATCGTTCCGTCTTCCTCACCACCCTACTGGAATTCCTAGACACTCATCTGCCCTCCCATACCTACATCCAGTAGCAGTATCCACTTATTCAGCAAGTCATTGACTCAGTTTGTTGTCAAAGTGTAGTGTGTTAAAAAATGTCTGAGAAACGGAAATGGAAACATGTTGTATTGGGACTTTCTCAGAAACGTGAAATTATAAAACGACTGCATAAACGAGAAAGCGCGACGAGTATCTCTCCATTATATGGAATCGGGTGGACGACAGTCCATTATATTAAGAAAGATGCAGATAAAATCGAAAGTTGATGCCGAACTTGTATTACGTGCAACACAGGAGGTAGAATTTTTAAGTGAAGAAGAAGAGGATGATACACTAAAGGATTACCCTAAAATAATTGGCCAAAGTGACGCTGAAAACATGTTTTCCATGTGCATTGTATGGTACGAACAACAAGAAGAAGCA
This sequence comes from Clitarchus hookeri, assembly GCA_002778355.1. Classification (NCBI taxonomy): domain Eukaryota; kingdom Metazoa; phylum Arthropoda; class Insecta; order Phasmatodea; family Phasmatidae; genus Clitarchus; species Clitarchus hookeri. Next base: position 52,738 of record NQII01003278.1, on the reverse strand, counting down.
GACGCTACACATATATTACTCCTACGTAACATACACAACATGGCAGTAAAAAAAAGCCCGTGGAGTATTACAACAAAGGAAAATGACAGACTTATTTTAGATAGGATTGTACTACTGAACNGGTAAAAAAAAGCCCGTGGAGTATTACAACAAAGGAAAATGACAGACTTATTTTAGATAGGATTGTACTACTGAACATATACATAATAGTATTGTATTCAACTTTGTTATTTTATCAACATAATAACCAGAAGTCTGCAATATTTAATATCGAATACGTTATGTGCTGTAAATACTTCTATTTATTGTTACTTGTTTAAAATATAGTGCTAAATATCGTATACATTATTATCACTAGTATCTGCTGTGTCTTTGGAAAAAATGGAGGGGGATTACTATTATCCGTCTATTCTCTCAACCATCACGGTGAGGGTCCCGACACCGATGTATAATGGAGACTTCGCTGTATATTAGTCAACCGGGACATATGTGTTATTTTAATGTTCTGGAGGGAGAGCCAACTGCCCTCTCACCGGAGAGTTTAACACAATAGCCTCCATTACCATGCATCATTCACGCATTATTCGACTGTAGCCAGGACAGTGAATAAACCGCTCAACCAAGTGAAATCAGCGTCAAGTCATTGTAGGACATCCTTAGTAGCACCATCCATATTTCTTTAGCATTTTTCAAGCGTACGAGATGGCCTACAGTCATGTCATCATTTATAAAAGTGCAACAGTAAGTAAGTGACAATTCATCAACCAACTGACGGAGAATAACCAGGGAAGCCATGGGCGGTCGACCGGACGACCCTCATCATTAGCTCACCAGTGAGTTATGGCGCTGGGTAATATAACATCTAACCAGCCCTAGATAACCTCGCGACCACGTCAACTGACAAGTACTGATCTTGCAGCATCTCCGATTTTTCTTGGTAATGCAGTCTTGCCATCCCTACCTTTCAGAAGAGGGATCCCTTTCTCTCCACCTCTTATCATTTAACATACCTAAACAATTTCCCTCATTCCTGTTATTTTCTTTCTTCCACCATCTTCCGTTAAAATATATTCTTAGCATGTTTTATCATACTTTCAAGTTCTCTTCTCATTTGTTTCATAAATTCCTTAACTCTTGTCATATCTTCATTTTTGCATGTGGCATGTGTTTTCTACACTTCCTCTTCATTTTTTGAATTTCCTGTCCATAATATGTTCGTTTGTGTGTNTTGCATGTGGCATGTGTTTTCTACACTTCCTCTTCATTTTTTGAATTTCCTGTCCATAATATGTTCGTTTGTGTGTCGTGCAATGCATATTAGTGTGGTAATCTTAGTCGTGTACGGTACTGAGTTTTGAGCATAGTGCCGTAGGTGCGGCGCCTTTGAATGATTGCGCTATTCAGAATTACTTCGAGTTTAGTGGAATTACGATTCTTATGTTTTGGAGGGCTTGATTAAATGTTTTTAGTTTTTCAATTTTTGCGGTATTCATTGGCTAAATAGGCGGACAGGGGCAAGGCGTATTTGTTTACCTTTAAAGAAAAAGGAAAACAGAAAATATGCAGTGCAAATTGTTGTTCTTTGTTTATTTTTGAAATGAATGAAAACAAATATATTTCGAGTTATTTTAGTATTAGGTTACTGTTGACAGTAATTATTATCTATACTAATAGTGCTGTGTGTACGAACGTATGTAGTATCCACCCTTCTTTGAATTTTTATTTAACAAAGGAGGGCTTCCACAGGTAACGTATGTATATATAATTTAAACAAACAGACTACAGACAAATACCGGACAGCTGTATACAAATAGCGGTAATTATCTAGTTTAGGGGCTTTTCTGTAAAAATAAAAATAATTCACGGAAAATGGTATATTTCCACTGTACTAACGACGCAGAACACGAATATACTAGGGGCATTAACGTCAGACTAATTTTTTTATGTGTGCCCACCTAACCTACNTTTTAATATGTGCCCACCTAACCTACCAGAACCTAACCCCACGATGGGTGAATCACTATTTTGCATTTTTAAACTAACCTAGGATTGTTGGATTTTACACTAACCTAGGATAGTAGGATTTTACACTAACCTAGGATTGTAGGGTTTTAACACTAACCTAGGATTGTAGGGTTTTAACACTAACCTAGGATGTTTGGGTTTTACACTAAACTACGAATGTAGGATTGTAGGGATTTAAAGGAACCGTTAAACATACCAAAAGAAGGTAAATTGATTCACCTAGGAAGGGGGCTGTATAAATCCTCTGACGTTAATAGACATAAACAAACATATTTCGCAAGTTTTTTTTTTATATGTTCTACTTATTTTAACATTACGCCCTCTTGAATATGAGCAAGGTAAGCTGTGCAGAACCCATTAATGCAACTTTTGTTGGTCTAGGACGTTTCTTTCAGAAACGTTAACAAACTGGCTATACTGCTCATTTCACAATTTTTTATAATATGTTGTACTTATTTTAAAGCTACTCCCCTCGTATATTCGTGTTCTACGTGATTAGTAGAATGGAAATATATCATAATTTTGAGTTTTTTTTTGTTTTTTTCAGGAAAGCCCCTAAACTTAATAATTACCATCTGCTGACTGGAGGTGACACCACTGCCGGATTTTCTTGTAGAAATCTTCTTGTTTTGGTTTCTAGTGTATTTGATTAACATTTGTACTGTCTGCGACATTGCCTTTTGAGGGCGATTCACACATTTGTAAGTGTGCTCACTCTCACTCGCCACTCTCAGTCTGGCACACACTAGCGATTTGAGACTTGTGCCCTCTGTAAATCTTCAGCATTATTTCNAAAGCCCCTAAACTTAATAATTACCATCTGCTGACTGGAGGTGACACCACTGCCGGATTTTCTTGTAGAAATCTTCTTGTTTTGGTTTCTAGTGTATTTGATTAACATTTGTACTGTCTGCGACATTGCCTTTTGAGGGCGATTCACACATTTGTAAGTGTGCTCACTCTCACTCGCCACTCTCAGTCTGGCACACACTAGCGATTTGAGACTTGTGCCCTCTGTAAATCTTCAGCATTATTTCTCTGACAGAAAAGGTAATAATTAGTGAAAAATAAAATTTTTCTGGCCTTTCATTTATTAAATTTTTGCGTCATCAAGAACTTAACTGTTATATGCAAAGCACAGAATGTTATAATATGCACACGAGTAACCTAAACAAAATGTGAACATAATACAATAATTTATTATGTTCCATATCAAACAGAATATTGTTGGTATTATGCATTTCACAATTGCAGTGAGTTAAGTCAATAAAATATNTTATTAAATTTTTGCGTCATCAAGAACTTAACTGTTATATGCAAAGCACAGAATGTTATAATATGCACACGAGTAATCTAAACAAAATGTGAACATAATACAATAATTTGNAACCTAAACAAAATGTGAACATAATACAATAATTTATTATGTTCCATATCAAACAGAATATTGTTGGTATTATGCATTTCACAATTGCAGTGAGTTAAGTCAATAAAATATTTGTAACACTGCTTTAGAAACAATATATAAATGTCTGGATATTCGAGGTTAGACTTAAAAACAACATGGCTGCCAGAAAATGTGCGAGAGTAATCACCTAGTGTACATCGTCATTCACTCCCTCTTGCGCTCTCTCCTCCAAGTTGGGCAACTGCACTGTCTCGCATCTGAACGGCAACTGAAATTCCATGACGATGACGTCAAAAGACTGTGACGATGACGTATTCAGACCTTGACGTGAACATCAACGTCCCACAGCCAATAAGGTGACTGCAAAATGCGAAAAATCATGGCTTCCGACGTAAACAAAACGGCGGGCTGCTCGTACTTTTAACTATTTTATTTAATACGTTCTACTTATTTTAACATTACGCCCTCCTGAATATGAACAAGGTAAGCTGTGCAGAACCCATTAATGCTACTTTTGTTGCTCTAGAACGTTTCCTTCAGAAAAGCCGCTACACTGGATAAGTACCGCAGAGAGGACTCCATGATGTCAAGAATGGTCAAGAGAGTACACTCTCAGCAAATTGGGACAGCCTGAATCGCATTATGTTAATCAGACTTTCTCCATTAATTAGCTTTTCTGAAGGATGTTCTTTTTCATTTTCATTTATATGCATGCTTATTCTGGCAGTACAAAAGCACATGATTTTTCAATTGTGAATACAAAATAAAATAGAGACAATTTTTTATGTGTGCACGCACGTGCACACACACACACACACAGATATGCTACATACTACACATAACCAAGAACTATATTACTGATATTAAAGAATATTTAGAAAGATACATTAAGTTCGTACATTGTATATGCAATTACAGAACATTATAGAACTGTGCATAAAAAATTTCATTTAATGAATAAAGAGCAGTTGTAACAATATATTCTTTGAGTTGTCTTTTAAATATACTGCAGGATTTTGATTTCAAAAACTTAGAAAGTGCTAAGGGTAAGGCCTTGCGCCTGTTGTCGTGGGGAAAGTGTTGAGCATTGAGGGTTTTCAGCAGGCAATGGCCCTACGGAAGGGTGCCAATTAATGCGTGTTGGCTGAGTGGTGCTGGGTTAATGGAAATTTTGAGGGGCGGTAAAACACATTGTTAGGTGGGTTTTGGAGTTGGATACCCAACTAGGCGCCAGACACCGTCTGCAGGCGGTGTCATTGATTCCTGCTGATGAAGATGATCTCATGGCGTGGCGGGCCGTTTGCCTGGACGTACGCAGTACCTCAGTGAATTGCTGGATGAGCCCTCTGGACAGGACAGTCAGGCATTCTTCATGCCTGAAACTTACGTCGGGATGAAGTGGGTCTATTCAGGCTGACCCACATGCCTTCAACTGAGAAAAGCTCAAGCTTAATGTAAAGAATAGAGGCTTTTCCGAAAATAGAAATAAAAATCCCAAAAAGTGGTATATTTTGACTACTAATTACACAGAACTTGAATTCACTAATGGCATTAACGTATTATGCTTACAAACCACAAAAACCATAGTAGGGAGGGCTGTGAAGATCAAGGAAATTGTGGGGTAAAATCACTAAAAATACACCCACAAAAAATACAAAAACACCTCAATTTAACATTTGTCCACCCAATTTCGTAATGTGTGCCGACCTAACCTAACCCCACTATGAGTGAATCACTATTTTACATTTTTTATCTAACCTAGGATTGTAGGGTTTTAATCTAACCTAGGATTATAGGGTTTTAATCTAACCCACAATTTTATTCTAATCTACGATTTCAGGGTTTTAAAGTAACAGTAAAACATACAGGAATTATATGAATTAACTCACGTAGGTAGGCGGCGGGTACGATTCCACTGTCCTCATTTGTTTACGTTACTACNAATGCTACTTTTGTTGCTCTAGAACGTTTCCTTCAGAAAAGCCGCTACACTGGATAAGTACCGCAGAGAGGACTCCGTGACGTCAAGAATGGTCAAGAGAGTACACTCTCAGCAAATTGGGACAGCCTGAATCACATTATGTTAATCAGACTTTCTCCATTAATTAGCTTTTCTGAAGGATGTTCTTTTTCATTTTCATTTATGTGCATGCTTATTCTGGCAGTACAAAAGCACATGATTTTTCAATTGTGAATACAAAATAAAATAGAGACAATTTTTTATGTGCGCATGCACGCATGCGCACACACACACACAGATATACTACATACTACACATAACTAAGAACTATATTACTGATATTAAAGAATATTTAGAAAGATACATTAAGTTCGTACATTGTATATGCAATTACAGAACATTATAGAACTGTGCATAAAAATTTTCATTTAATGAATAAAGAGCAGTTGTAACAATATATTCTTTGAGTTGTCTTTTAAATATACTGCAGGATTTTGATTTCAAAAACTTAGAAAGTGCTAAGGGTAAGGCCTAACGCCTGTTGTTGTGGGGAAAGTGTTGAGCATTGAGGGTTTTCAGCAGGCAATGGTCCTACGGAAGGGTGCCAATTAATGCGTGTTGGCTGAGTGGTGCCGGGTTAATGGAAATTTTGAGGGGCGGTAAAACACATTGTTAGGTGGGTTTTGGAGTTGGATACCCAACTAGGCGCCAGACACCGTCTGCAGGCGGTGTCATTGATTCCTGCTGATGAAGATGATCTCATGGTGTGGCGGGCCGTTTGCCCGGACATACGCAGTTCCTCAGTGAATTGCTGGATGAGCCCCTCTGGACAGGACAGTCAGGCATTCTTCATGCCTGAAACTTACGTCGGGATGAAGTGGGTCTATTCAGGCTGACCCACATGCCTTCAACTGAGAAAAGCTCAAGCTTAATGTAAAGAATAGAGGCTTTTCCGAAAATAGAAATAAAAATCCCAAAAAGTGGTATATTTTGACTACTAATTACACAGAACTTGAATTCACTAATGGCATTAACGTATTATGCTTACAAACCACAAAAACCATAGTAGGGAGGGCTGTGAAGATCAAGGAAATTGTGGGGTAAAATCACTAAAAATACACCCACAAAAAATACAAAAACACCTCAATTTAACATTTGTCCACCCAATTTCGTAATGTGTGCCGACCTAACCTAATCCCACTATGAGTGAGTCACTATTTTACATTTTTAATCTAACCTAGGATTGTAGGGTTTTAATCTAACCTAGGATTATAGGGTTTTAATCTAATCTACGATTTCATGGTTTTAAAGTAACAGTAAAACATATAGGAATTATATGAATTAACTCACGTAGGTAGGCGGCGGGTACGATTCCACTGTCCTCATTTGTTTACGTTACTACAGCATTACTTCACCAAACATCATGGTGTCCAACGTAAACTAAGCGGCCAAACTGCTCGTATATTAACTTTTTTTTTTTCTTGGCGTTCTGCTTATTTTATCATTATGCCGTCCTAAACATGAAACAGTTAAGGTGCGCAAAAACCATTTGCATAACTTTTGTGGGTCTACTATGTCTCCTTCAAAAAAGCAGCTATTCTTTACATTTGCCTAGCTCGGTTTTGAGCATGTTGATTATTTAGGTGAATTACGTGAAATTAAGATGAAAGGGAGTTGTAAGTTTCCGTTGATGTGTTATGTTTTTGTGTTTGTGCCTCAACGCATCACTTCCGCCTGTATATTCCTATACAATAATTGTTGGTTTTAGTGAGCTCTACCACCCCTCAATGTTTGTCCCATCATTTTAGAATCATCCTGTGTGTGTGTGTGCGCGTGCGTGCGTGTATATATATACACACACGCAGGGTGATTCTAAAATCACCATATATATATATAAAGATTTCATGAAGTTTTTTTCTGGGTTCTCCTTCTCCTTCATGCCCACACTTTTCCTTTAAAATCTTTAATTATTTCTGTACCGCCTCCCGACGGTTGTTTCTCTGCTATATGTAAAATCCATGCTGTAGAGGCTATCCGTTGCAAACTCAATTGAGTTTATAAAACTACAAGAGTTAAAAGTAAATGAAAAATATAAAACATCTAATTGTCAAATTATAGACACTATGTATGGTAAAAAAATTGTTTTGTTTAGATGATACACTTCAAATTATTTTGCCATATATAAAAAATAAAAAAGTTTTCAATAAAAAATGTTTTTAATAAGTTTTGATGGATCTTAAGGGGTTTTTTTGTACATTTTTTAAAAAATTAAGTTTTTGACATTTTAAGTTCATAGCCTCTTGATATATATGGAAAATTATCAAAAAAGGGTGATGTGGACCAACTTCCACATTTATATACCATTCTACAACTACCTNTCGAAATATACCACTTTCTGGAGTTTTTTTTCTTATTTTCAGAAAAGCCCCTATAGTAAAATTTTACCAAAAATGTTTTTAATAATTTTGATGTATCTTAAGGGTTTTTTGTACATTTTTTAAAAAAATTAAGTTTTTGACATTTTAAGTTCATAGGTTCTGGATATATATGGAAAATTATCAAAAAAGGGTGATGTGGACCAACTTCCACATTTATATACCATTCTACAACTACCTAACTTCTGTCAGCGCCATCGCTGTGTGGTTTTAGACATTTAAATGTACCCTATGCTGAAATCATTTTACATACTTCTATAATTTCTTTTTCTAGGGAACTTGATTTTACTCTGGAGATTAAAGTGGATCAAGATAGTATTTGGAATGGTTCTCAGATAGTTTTCGAGCAGACAATTCCATCTGGGTCGTATGCAAATCCTGATGAGCTTGCAGAGTTAAGGCGTATGAATAAGGTTTGTTGCATTCTGTGTTAGTTATTACTAGTTTTTAATTGCAGATTACCTTTTTTGCCTGTACACTTCTGAGGTCATATTGTATTCAGTTTAACCAAATNTGGAGATTAAAGTGGATCAAGATAGTATTTGGAATGGTTCTCAGATAGTTTTCGAGCAGACAATTCCATCTGGGTCTTATGCAAATCCTGATGAGCTTGCAGAGTTAAGGCGTATGAATAAGGTTTGTTGTATTCTGTGTTAGTTATTACAGNCGTATGCAAATCCTGATGAGCTTGCAGAGTTAAGGCGTATGAATAAGGTTTGTTGCATTCTGTGTTAGTTATTACTAGTTTTTAATTGCAGATTACCTTTTTTGCCTGTACACTTCTGAGGTCATATTGTATTCAGTTTAACCAAATACAACTATTTTAGTTTATTGCATTATAAGTTGGAGTGAAATGAGTGCCAGTGCTATTTTACTGCAGGACTCAATAACTATTTTTTTTTAGAATGATTCTAGGTTGTGTGCATAATGTTTAAAATTTTAAAACTGCTTTTTTATTTTGATGATGTAGGTAAGTGTCTCACTTGGGAAAACTTCCATATTGCCTGATCATAAAATCGTTTTTGCATCTGGTACCCTCTAATTTTGTTCAGAAATTGTATTAGAATTCAGTATTAAGTAATTACAAAACAACTTCAAAGTTTCACTTAAAAATAATTTCAGCTGTAAGCTCCAGCGTGTCAACAGTATTACATAATTTCAGGTGATGGCCTGTCCAGTGGGAGATGTCAACGTAGAATCTCCGGAACATGAATCCACACTCCACGTCGTTCACATTTACATCGACTTGCAGCATGCTGGCAATATCCTCACAGCAGTTGCCAAACTTCCAGTTCANGACTTGCAGCATGCTGGCAATATCCTCACAGCAGTTGCCAAACTTCCAGTTCATCTGCGTTACCACAGAGCCACCGTTGGTGGCATCCCTGCCACAGTTCTTCTAGAACCACCGTCCTTACTGCTGAGAAGCAATTCTAGTTTAAAGTGTGGACAAAGAAGGGAAGCGCCCTGTGGGCCATGCCATCAGGATGTGTGTGAATGGCTCAGTGTGCCTTACAAAAGTGTGAGTATGTAGGTCAGTTTTCAAGTTAACTGTGATCAAGAGTTCCTGTTATCTTGAGCCTTTCATTGCATGATACTGCCATATGAGAACCAATGCTCGTCCCAGTTAGTTTTGTTTACAGGCAGTAGTTGTCTTTCCAGAATCCTTTGCATTTTGTGATACAGTATGCTTAAGAGGTCACNTTAGTTTTGTTTACAGGCAGTAGTTGTCTTTCCAGAATCCTTTGCATTTTGTGATACAGTATGCTTAAGAGGTCACATTCTTAAAGCCCTAAAAAAAACTGCAAATTATATCTTCCGCCTTCAAATTATCTTCTAAGAAATTTCTTAAAAAATCAAAAAGCTAGTGCTAAATATATTTTGTAACATTTTGGGAAAAGTAATATGCATTCTGGTTGGTGATTTAAACCACCTTGGCAGAAAATATGAGTGTGTCTGGGCTGAAGGTAGCAATTTGTTCAGTACTAGCCAAGTAGCCATGTTTGACTATATTTGTTAATATGTGTAGGGAATGTTAATTTTATCTCCTCAAAAACTCTGTGACGGCTAAATTTACAAATACTTTGTACCAAGTTACTTTATCTGTGATACATTCAACAAATACATTTACGTACAATTAAAATATATATTTTGTCAAACTCTGGGTTTCAATTCTCTAGCTCACGAGTGGGGAAAAAATAGATAGGCATTACTTCTTTTGGGGGAAAATTTGTATGGCAGTCATGGCCAAATGAAAAATGGATAACTTCATGTCTACTTATACATTATTTACGTTATAACAACACTTGCGAAGTGAGAACAAACATTACAAATAATTTTGCACAATGGTTTGACATTACAGTATTTTGCAACCATATTACAAACAGTTGCTAGGCTGGGTGCAAGTGTTTATTACAGTCGTGTGAATGTTAAAAGATTTTAACAGAAAGTTATGCATATTTAATTGGTTTAAGGGAATTTTAAGTTTAGAAGTATTTTTAAAGAAAAAAGTGAGCTTCATGTTGGCATGAAAATGATAATGTCTTGTGTGCACATTCCTTTCCCCTTGTAGAGAAACATGACAATAATGCAGGTAGTCATCTACTTTCATACATAATGTTTTCCTGAAACTGTATAAAAGTTGAATTATGTATATGCATGTAATACATGTAGAAATAAGGGTTACATTCCCAGTGTAACAAGAAAATTTTTAAAAAAATTTTAATTTTCACGCAAAGACAATAAATTTCATCAGTGAACATGAAGTGCGTCATTTTAAATAACTATTTTACTGAAAAATTGCACATAAATACGTTTGTGCAGTACTTCCATACCGGAAATGTTGATTTTAATGCACAATCTGGCCTACTGGTATTGATACCAGAAGCATAAATTCCTGCTACATCAGCATGTGTTTCTGACAACTTTTTAGACCCAGCTGTTTTTATCGCTCTTTAATTATTTTTAAAATCTGTGTTGCCTGCAGTGGACTTTCCAGAAGGTGATGTAGTTTTGGCCACCCCTGGAAGAAATACATAACAGAGCAACCATCACTGTCAATAACTAAAGTCATTGACCTTGAGAAGACAGGCAGCCAGTTCTTATTGGCTTCTGCAAGGGGTTGAATAGCATGAGGATAAAATAACTTGGTACAAAGTATTTGTAAATTTTGCTGTCATAGAGTTTTTGAGGAGCTGTTTCAGGCTTATGTCAAAGTAGCCAGTTTAGCATATGGAATGGGGAAATACAATTTGTACACTGCACAATTCAAGTGGCAAGTTATGGTTCTCAGAACAGGGTTGCCAAATGTCAATTTTCCATACATGAGAGACGTATGTGAGAGTTGTGGAAGGAAGNTATGGTTCTCAGAACAGGGTTGCCAAATGTCAATTTTCCATACATGAGAGACGTATGTGAGAGTTGTGGAAGGAAGAGGAATGCATATGTAACAAGGTGTGCGTTCTGCAGTCCCGGTCCTAAAGCTGGTAAATTCAGTGAACCCAACAAAAAGTTGTAAATTTAATTAGTGAATAAAAAACAATACTGGTCCGATGTTACCTGAAATAGCGTAATAAATCTGTAATCTGAGTCATCTGCCTATGCATGGATGGGTATTTATGAAAAGTGTGGTAAATAGGTTAAAAAAAAAAAGCAGTGAAGAGAGGTGATGAAGGGATGTTGCACTGTCTGCCAGCAGTGGCAGGTGTGGTGATATCACTGCATCGTTGCCAGATCCCTAGATGCACATTGTTGCAATTTCATGCCTCAGCTATCTGGCCACCCACTGCCACTTGAATTACAAGAGTTAGGCAGTTCTCGATGATGCTCATTTCTTTATTACACAACATTCTACTGTTGCGACAAGAGAATACCAAATCTACTAGATTTAAATAGCTATGGTACGTACTTTGTTTTTCATATTAATCATAGTGGTACATTAGAAATGACTGCTACAGTGAATATTTCGTAACAGACAAAATATATTACAGGTTATTTCACAGTAGGTAATTTGTCTCACGACAATATCAATGTTTTTGTTAAGNGTAACAGACAAAATATATTACAGGTTATTTCACAGTAGGTAATTTGTCTCACGACAATATCAATGTTTTTGTTAAGTAGGGGTCATTTGACATATTTTCATCTTTGCTGTTTATTGATGTATGGAATTATACTCAAGTTTCACTCCCCCTCCTCTCAGACTTATCACAGAATACCTGCACCCTCTTTTTTTTTGGGAAAAAATTTGGTCAGGCAACTGTGGGTGTTTGTGAGTAAATACAATAATTAAATATGCTTCATACTTTCTGTAGTATTGTGCAAACATAACATTTTATTTTTGTAGGTTGCAAAAATTAGAATTTTTACAGAGATTCACATATTTTAACCAATGCAGTTGCCAAATGTGTCAGTAGGTTTTTATATGTACGGAAGTCGCTAAGTTGGTCATACAAAAGTTGATGTGGAGGTGATAATATGTCATGTACGAAACTGCGAGTTGCATGAATCTCGGGTGTATGAAAGTTGGCTGTATTGTCAGACATTTGATTACACATTAAAAAAATTATTTCATCACTGGTGATTGTACACTCAAACCTCGTTCGTACGACACCAGTTTCATACAGACGTCTCATTTGTAGACAAATTTTCGGGAACTGTAAAAAAAATACAAAAAATTTAAAAAAAAAAGCCACAAAAATTAATTAAAACATTTGAAAGCTGCAACATTAAAAAAAATTGGGTTTTACGGACTCTAACCTTGTGCAATGCATCACATTGGTGAAAATAAAAAAATACAGCAGAAATTAATTGAAATTTACTGTCACTAGCGCGCAGCACATGAGCAAAGACATTGACCTGACAGCTGTCCTACAGCACCGCCTCCGCTGGTGCAGTTCTCTTTTCTATGCTTTACATGTCTGCCAAGATATACATGCACAGCATGGTACATTCAACACCCTGCCCCGTGACAGCATGGCCAGTCAATGTTGACACTGATGCACACTGTAAGAGTCAAGAAAAAATTCCACCTTTACTCTATTTTTTTTACTTGGCTTGTTTTACTCGTATTTGTCCCGTTATAATTTCTGAGGACTTTACTTGTTGTTACGTACAGTTTTTGACTAGTGCTATAATAATTAGGTTTTTTGGCTTTATTTCACTGACTACAATTTGGATTTCTATTTATTGACAACTTCATTACTCTATTTCACGGGGATTTCGATTTTTGACACATTTTTTGGGATGTGATTCTAACATGAGTGGAAGGCCATCACACTCGTGCAAAAATATGAAATTATACAGGAGATAGATGCAGGCATGTGCTTGCAAGGTTTTCATAAACATCCTCTCCCTCCTTTCCATATGGTGTTAAAAGGAAAATGCCTATTGATAATGGCACTGCCATGTTTTAAAAAGTTAGCAAAAAAACTGTCTACATTTCACATGCATTTCCAAGAGGCATATTCCCACGTTTTACGTGTCATCATAGGTGGAAAATACATGCTGTGTATTAACCAAATGCTAAAAAAAACTGTGCACTCTCTCCTAATGTGTTCTATTTTCCTGTGGTAAGTGCAGGTTACTTCTCCTTCACCAATCTTTATTAATGCCAAAATGCAAAGTCGATAAAAAAAACTATTTAATGGTAAGTGGCAACATCTTTTTTTCAATTTCTTGTTTACATGTAAAGTTTGTACTGCTATTATATTGTTCAAAAGTACCAATTAAAACCACTTTTTTGAAATGAAAATATTGTTTCTGCATTTTACATTTTATTCAAAACATGTTTACAGATTTAAATAACTTTGATCCAAAATTTAATTTGTGACCAAGCAAGATTTTATTTGACATCATAACAGCATTGGTTTGTCTAATTAAATATTGTTTGTATGTGCTAGGTTTATACACAGTTTTGAAGTGAAAATGTCTAAGTGTTAAAATATTATTTTATTGGCATAAAACAATTCATTTCCTCACAAGAAATGTGAACACTGGTATATCAAAACTGTTGTTCGTTAGGCGTATGCACAACGTTGCAGTCTGCTTTTTTGTTCATTTTAGCTAAATAAGTTTTTCCTACATAACTGGGGTACTGTTTTGCTCAGAATATATCACCCTATTAAATTTATTTATATTTAATTAATGAAAACTATATAAGATGCCTTATTTCCCCATGGGAACTGTTAACATAGGCAGTATCGCCACCACCACAATCTGCTTTTTCGTTAATTTTAACTTACTTAGAAGTCTTTTCTGCATAACTGGGGTATTATTTTACTTAAAATACATTACCCTAATATATAAATTTTATTTTATAACTTTACATATTCAGTTAGCAAAATATGATGTTTGGATGCAATTTCCACATTTAGGGGATCAAAACTCTGCTGTTTTAGATTCATATGGACAACTCGGTCATACAGACAAATTTTGGGGGACCTTGTGTGTCTGAAAAATCGAGGTTTGACTGTATTTCCCACTATGATGACGCCACATTTTTAGGCACAGTAACAATTCCCACGCATGTTACAAATATCTTATTATAATGTTCAGGCCAGCAAGTTACTAAATTCAACTGTAAAAATAAATACACCAATTACATCTTGTGGTGTGTATCTTGGCATTATTTCGAGGGGAAGCAAATGCTGAAATGTTGTGTCATAATTGAAAGTTTACTATTAACACTACAGTACTGGTGCTGTGGTTCTGTAACACCCATTCTCCATGAAAAGTTATTGTCTAGAACTTTCCCCACTCGGGCATGTTAAGCTGATTTCCTGCTGGCTCTTGTCCTGGGTTTAGGCAGATTGTTCTTACGAAGCATGCATTCAGCACTTCATCTCAACAAGCAGATACTACTTATTTCCTCTGTAGCCAGTATGTGTGAAGCTTCTCTTCCCCCTGCCCCTCCTCATAACCTGGTGACCAATNACTACTTATTTCCTCTGTAGCCAGTATGTGTGAAGCTTCTCTTCCCCCTGCCCCTCCTCATAACCTGGTGACCAATAATTGATGCATAACACTGCACCTTCAAGGGTGTATACATTTGATTTCATGTTGTCCACCTCAGGAATGACCACAGTCCCAATATTGGAGATCAACAATACAATTTAGAAACATCCCCTTCATTCGTTTTCAACCATTGGGTATTTGTGGATCGTAAACGGTACAATTTACTTTGACTCACCATTGAGTAGCTTTTATTCAATTCTTGGTGGCATGTTTGCAGTCATATTACACATTGCAGAATCTGAATTTCCTGTGTTACTTGAGTGAGCCATGCAAGCTCTCCTAACTAAGCAATCACACTATGCTATAGTTTCCTGAGACTTTCTCAGTTTTCAGAGTGACTTGACCAGTTGTCCTTTAATGCTAGTTCACTAGGCTGATACACTGTAAGCTCCCCTCCTTAATTAATTAGCATACCAACATAAAACCAAGTTAAGATTAACATTATTGTCTTCATTGCTTTCATTNAGTTCACTAGGCTGATACACTGTAAGCTCCCCTCCTTAATTAATTAGCATACCAACATAAAACCAAGTTAAGATTAACATTATTGTCTTCATTGCTTTCATAAAATTCACAGCGTCATTTACATTTCAAATGCCAATTCTCAAAGGCATTAACATCAAAAATAATTTTATAATTTTTAATCATAGATATTTTTATTGATGCACCAAACCACTTGAATCTCAAAGGAATATCAAAGTCAAAATTTTAACTGAAGTTATATACCATAAACTACTTTATTATGTGCAAATTTCAGATTTTTAAACAACTGCCCACCATAGATATTTAGCTATAAAGTTAGCAGAAATCAGATTTTCATGAACTTGTGAAAAAAAGTACAAAAGTCTCAAACTACAAATAATTTATGTATATACTACTGCTACATAAGTACTTCNTTTTAAACAACTGCCCACCATAGATATTTAGCTATAAAGTTAGCAGAAATCAGATTTTCATGAACTTGTGAAAAAAAAGTACAAAAGTCTCAAACTACAAATAATTTATGTATATACTACTGCTACATAAGTACTTCAAATATATTTTGAAGTCTAACACATAATGCCTTCTTTCTGGAAAATAATTTATGAAATAGCACATTTTAGCAATTGTGATGCAGAAATTTGACCTTCAAAATTTTTATGATTGAATAATTTTAGAAACATTGTTTATAGTCGCAACTGTAGCACATAGTCTGCCTAATGCATCACAACTGTAGCCTATAGTGTGCCCAATGCCTCAGTTTTTGTTTCATTGTGCTACGACAAACCAGAGCTAAGATATGGCATTCTAGACTAACCCTTACAAACGTCCAAATAGTTATGCAGCATGATAATAAAATGGCTGCCATAATCAAACCACTAAGAATAAAAATTAAATTATATCAATTTTAAACAGTTAACACATTATGTTAACAAGGCACAAAATACAAATTTTTCAAAAATGATAAAGCAACCAAGAATTTTTTTTGGAGCACTTGGTATGAATTGACCCCGAAGATAGTTTACCAGCACAGCTAGAACTCCGATATCACAATCCAATTCCGATTTCAACACAAAAACACAATGATCTCATGGACTTGCAATACTTACCTTCATATTGCCATGATTACTACAAAAATTTAGTTCATTCCACAAATAGCGCTGATTATCCTGCCGGTGAGGATGACTTCTGAGCTTTCATTGTCATATTGTTCATGCTTACTGTAAACTTTTACTAAGTAAATATATTTTCGTTTGTCTTTAACAACGGGGACGTAGGATATACTGCCTTTATTCGAAGATCAATTGACAAACATTGGAGCAAAGTGTCTCAAGTCCGTTATTTAATTGTTATAAACAATATTTAAATCTTTCAACTAGACCTAATCTAACCTAGCCTGGTATATGTATGAATAGCAAAGAAACGTACATACAGCTGTCTTAATGCTTTTTCCACTTAAGGCTCGGCTTCACCCCTTTTGCAGAAATTCTTTGTTTTTGCATCATAATTTTGAATTCATAGTAATTACTGACAATGTACACTTATAGAAAAATTTACATTTAATAAGTTGTTTAATATTTTTGTGAGTAATTTTTGTGTGTTATCTTCATGTTGTTAAAGGTCAAGTCAAGAATATATTTCTATTTTATTAATAAAGTTCTTAGACTTTTTACTACAAGCAGATAACACGCAATTAAAAATATGCACAAAAATATTAAACAACTTGTAAAATGTAAATTTTCTATAATCGTACATTGTCAGTAATTACTATGAATCCAAAATTACGACGCAAAAACGAAGAATTTCTTCAAAAGGGGTGAAGCTGAGCCTTAATAGGTTGTTTTGACTTGATACTTTAACTGGCTCTCGTGTAAATTTACTAATATGGACCGAAGACACTTTGATTCCGACATACAGAATTAATCTCTGAAGTTCAGTGGCCTTACTTGCTTTGTCTTAAAATTAGAATTGTACAAGGTACTGACTTTTTTTTTATCATTCCACAAGTCAATTTTATATATCTATATTGGTTGAAAAATGTCTACTATTTGTTATGCAGCCCCACATCCCCCTCCTCTTCCACAATTCCATTGAGTGTAGTGGTTTCCCATGTTCCAATTGCACTGAAAAACTTTGGCACTGTCTTCAGTGTCAAGTGCAAGTTTAGCTAAAATAAGCATCCTTTTGATAATAGAGCCCTTATAGTTATCAGAGTGCATGATAAGTGCATTAAGTTGGGAAATGCAAGTAGGCAATGGAAAAGTCCAGGTAAATTCTGAACTCGTACAATAACTTGTAGAATAAAGTAGCTAATTACAAACTTTTATAATTTCAAGGTACCAAGACTAGGTATATTCTGCAGACAGCTTCATTTTCTAATTAGCACCATGTATATTTTACAAACAGCAGGGAGGTAACGTGTATCACGTACCATTACACGCACGTAACAAGCACCATTTCATTGTAATTTCATCACTAAATGTTGACGCGTGGCGAGTACAGGGGATAGGAATTGCGCTGTATTCACACCCTGAGAAATAAACCCCGGGGAAGTCTCGATATATAAGAATACGCGGGGATGAACCGCAGCGAGAGAAAACCAGGGAAAGTCCCGAAAATTAGCTGATATAAGTCCTCTGTGAAGGAAACAGGGTAACCCCCCTCCGAGATTAGTGCCAACACAGCTGCCAGGAACCCCCGAGACGCTTGCTGCACCCCCTCCCCCTCCACCCCAGTTAGAGCGCACGAGCCGCTGAGGAGACACTAAGTCCTATACAAAAAACTCGCGAGGGACACCAGGGAAGTCCCTAGTTCTCTCGACACAAACTGCTGACAGCCAATTTGAATATATCGGGAGACTGGTTAAATTTGGGAGCATTCAAGGTTCGTTATCATTCAGTTGTCGTCAGTCGTGGGCAGTCGTTCGAGAGGAGTTGTTCAGCCGCGATGCAAGACCGAGAAGGCAGTTAGGCGAGAGGCAGTCGTATCAACGGGCCGGAGTTTGGGACCGGCCCAGGCAGTCAGTTGTAATCAGTTGTTCTCAGTCAGTTGTTCGGGAGAATTATCGCCAGCCGAGACGGGAGTTGTTCGGCGGTACAGCCGCGAGATGAGATAGATGAAGCCGAAACGGGAGTAAACAGTTGTGTGATGAGAGTAGTGCCGAGAATATGAGTAAATTCCCGGAAACGAGTGGTAGCCCCAGTCCGAGTGGCGCCCGAAACTTCATGTGTAAATTCCCGAGACAAACCCAGTAAAAGTACCGAGAACTTATGAGTTCATTTCCGAAAACGTAGTGGCAGTTTCCGCGGTTAGGAATGCAGACAGAAACGCGATAGCCGGAAGAAGGACGAGGAGGAAGCACTCTCCAACCAGGAACGCCAGCTGGGATCGCAGGGAAAGTACAAGTCACGGGAGAACCCTAATCCCGGGCTTCAGAGAGAGACCGTCAAAGCCGCGAGAAAAAGCCAACTTAGTACAGCACGTCAACGAGAGCCAGTCCGAGGGCCTGAACAAGGGCCACCTAACTCACCATGCCTCAGCTACCAACGAAGACAACTCACCAAAAGCCGCAGTCACAGATAAGTGGAGAAACGTCTCCCTTCAACAACCTTCCCCGACGCATAGTATTCAGCCCACCAGCCCTTCAGGTTACGACTAGAGGGGGGCTCAGTCTCGCCAGTGTGTGTAATAACTATGTGACCTTCAGATCAATAAAATCCTGGTGTGTTAAATAACGGAGAATACGTGTATTTATTTACCCCTAAAGCAACCACCCCAGGTGCCTTTAGTCTGCACCACAATAATTTAACTATATGAACTACTGGCCATCACCGTGTATAACTCGGGTGACCAAGTAGCGACAATGTTCCTCTTTTCAAAAGTGTTGGGAAAAATTTCTTGCAACCCATCTCTATGTTTATATCCGCATCTTCTGTACATCACTGCATTTTTTTGTTTCAGGTTTGAAAACTGAATGTTATAATATCCTTACCTCTTTCTAAATATCAAACTGTGTGGTGTGTGTTTGCAGGATACCAAACTTATCTCTGTAACAGTGCCTGTTGGCGATCTGAATCATGCAAGATTTGTAACTGTAATTACACTATTCATCACCATTGCAAGTGCATTGTATGTGTTTAAGACTGTTATGGATTCCACCAGGGCGGCAGCTTCAAGGAAAAGCAAATAATGCGAAAATATTTTTTAAGTTACCAGCTGTGTTACACTAGTCTCCATGTGTGGGCCAGCTATATGTGTTAACTTCAATAAATAATTTTATACATGTGGTTCAGTTAATATTAAAAATGGTATTTATTTCTGTGTGCTGCTTGTTTTCTTAAATTTAGTCTTGCATTGATTCATGTTCACAGTTGTGATACAGTAAAATTTTACTGCAATTTCCATATTGTAAAATCTAAAAATGCCGCCACAGAAGTGGTTCGAAGCTGCAGTGTCCGTAAGTATTCTGCTTCTAGTGTTTGATTACAACATTCCAACTAATGACTGTAAAACGGTGAAATTCAACATGAACAAACCTTGATGTGTGAGAAGCATCGTTGCAAAGGACACACGAGTGGCAGCACATATTTCATTCCTGTGTGAAGTGAAGGCCAACAGTACTTGTACCTTTGCATTACGAGCAATGCTGTACATACAGTTAGTTCATGGGTATCACTTGCATATATCAGGTCTCTTTTCGCATGATGTTGCAAAGAACCTAATGGGTGTATTGCGCCACAAAGTATACCTGGCAGGTACTGGTGCAAGGCAATGCAGAGGCCCTTGTCCACACAATATGTATACAGTGTAAACTCGCAACTACGAGTACGGGTCTTAATGAGACCTTCATAATTACGACAGTTTTGTAATGCGTCAATTTACCTACGCAAATCATGGTAATTATATCTGGTATTCACGAGTGGTATATCTGCTCACACACTCATGGTTACAAGTGATGGGAAGCATCATCCTCCCATGCAAAATGCTGCAAAAAAAAAATTACTGTAAACATGCTAAACAGAAATGCATGTAATAATTACTATTAAAAATACATTTGTACGCATTGGATGCATTGTCCCAAGCTTGGAATATGTGGCAACAGTGGAATTGCCATTGTATTTTGCAACACTGTCGTGACCTTGCTTCTTCCTTTGTGTGGACCAATACGCTTCACGTCGATTTCCTCCCACATCCTGAACTTGACCCACATTTTGTATCCGGTATCGCCCATGAACAACAGCCCACCCTGTAGTTATTTTTGTTGATATGTATCTCGTGGTCACGTCTGTAGTATCTGTTTCAAACTTTACCAGCGAGAACTGTAGACTAGATACTGCTGTCTTTTTATTGAGTAAATTTGTACACAATACATTGCAACTTTTTTAGTGTACTGTAAGTGGTGAGCCGTACTATTTTGGCCCAACACGAATGAAATGTTCCCACGTAAAGAGCAGATAAATATTATTCGCCTTCCTACCACTTCTACATTTCCATGTTAAATTCAAAACTATTTCAATATTTCTTGCACCCAGTCCCGACGGAGTGCAATATCAGTTTCCATATAAACTTTTGATCCAAAATTAAAAATTTATTCAGGTTGTTTTTGCTCTGTTTTAGCTGCATAACCGCACATAGTATTTGTTAAATACAGTCAAATGACTCATAAGATCTGTGCACTTTTAAGATAAAATTAACCTACAGTCAACTACGTTATTGCGGGTGGCTTAACAGTAAAACCACCAGTTAAAAGTCAAATATTGAAAAACTGCCGTAAGTCACGTGCTGCTGCTATTAATAACCCATGTGTGCGCACTGTTAACGCTTGCTCAAAGCTAAATTCAGTTTCAAGGTAGCATCGAGTAATGAATTTCCCCCCCC
>NQII01003278.1:0-31524 GCA_002778355.1 Clitarchus hookeri | reverse complement strand
CTTCTCTTCAGGTTTTACAGATTTTTTTAACATTGAATATATTTTTAACTTGGAAGTATTCGGAATTTGGGGAAATTGTTGCACAGCACATTTTGATTCATAATTAATTTCACAGTTAAAAGTGGCGTCTTCTCTTCAAAAGGGTGAGATCGGGTAGCTTACAGTTCATACATGCAAAGAGGCTATTTATAAATTTACTGTGGTACCTAGTGCAACTGGATGACTCTATATCGTGCCTCAAAAATGATTCCATCGCAAAACGATGCGTGGTTTTAATAAAAAAACATTTATTTTCACTTTGTTACTGAAGTGGGAGGGGATGCACAATAAACCAAAATGGCGAGTCAACCTCAGAAAGGCTTAGTGATTACAGGCAGAATCTAAATCATTAGCAAGCAGAATCACTTAACACAGAAATACGTTACCTTAAAAAAAAAAAATGGAATTCTCTTATCAGTTGCATCCTTTGTGCAAGAGTGCAGTAACTCTCATTCACTGTTGAGATTACGCTCAGAACAGAGTTAAGTATACAGACAACCTATCGCCCTGCACCAAACCTTAGGTTGTGTAGACACCAGAGAGAGAGCTTCCTTAGGGATAACGTCCAACATGCCACTAAGACAATATCGCACCAAAATGTCTTAAGTGCATCGTAATATTTTAAGCGTGAACTAAGATGTTGATAAGGATGATACATGATGTCGCAAGGTTTTTTCAGTGTAGAAGAGAGTTATGTTCTTTTGACTTGTATCGCAAGCTACAGTTGCACATGATTTTAGAAAAGTAATTGTCCGCATGGCCAAAAAAAAAAATGCCCTTTCAGCTCTGTTTGCTAGTGAAAGAATAATATTTTATTTGATATAAAATACGTGTGCGAGGTCGACGTCACTAAAAAGGTTTTACGGAGTTCATTCACATCTGTACAAACAGCTACATATTTATCACATTTTATTCTTTCGGCACAGTTAAAGCTCTCCAAATTTTTTATAATTTTAATGTTATTTCCATACAAGGGAAATTTCCCACTGCTCCATCAAACCAATATGCAATTTAAAGTGATTATTTCCTTGTAAGAGAAGAACCAATAAGCAATGCCATCTCATGAAAGATGTTAAAACTAAAGTTCTCCCTCCCTTTAATTTTTTTTTATCATTAAACAAACTAAATGCAGTCCCAGCTATAATATCATTCACGAGTGCTAGACTAATATTAGCTAACATCATATTTCAGTGCCCGCCATGAAATAAAACAAAAGTTAAGAGGTGAGGAAAATGTGCGCATTGTATTAGTATTGCTTGAGCACCTTTTTATTCATTGGCATAACAGCTGTGATGGAAATATACATGGCCGTGCTACTTATATTTTACGATGAAGATGATGTGCATTTTGATCGTAATGTGTGTTCCATGTCTGAGAAATAGTTTTTAT
The DNA here is from genome assembly GCA_002778355.1 of Clitarchus hookeri. NCBI lineage: Eukaryota > Metazoa > Arthropoda > Insecta > Phasmatodea > Phasmatidae > Clitarchus > Clitarchus hookeri. Next base: position 30,096 of record NQII01003278.1, on the reverse strand, counting down.
CAAAATACATCTAAATTATAAAATGTTATTTTGTGAATGAATGTGTTATTAGAAATGCATGCAAATTGCAAACAAAACATCTCATTGGGTACAACTTTATAGGCAGATTCATGGCCTTGTTTTCATACTTATTTTGACAGTAATGTGTGCTCATATCTGCTATTTTGAGATGGTTCTCAATTGCATATAACGATTTACTCCATTTATAAAGATGGAGGAAAATAATCCTAATTTCCCATCCCCCTTTTGCCATGTCTTGAAATTTTCTAGCTTCCAGTTTCTATCTATGAAAGATATTTAGTGGAACCTTCGTGGCTATCCAAGATAGGAATATTGGTTACCTAGTATTGAATTGTTGGCGAGGAGCTTTTAAATAAGCAAATTAATGTATAGTATTTTATCTGTAATACTGCACGTAATCACCTCACTTGTTGTTGTAATATCCTTGCTATCTTGATATTAACTTGTAATTAATCTATTTTTTCACAGCAGTGTCAAAGAAAAATAGACTTTATTCCTCCTTTGGGACATGGTAGTGTAGTGGTTAGACTACCCGCCTCCCAACTAGGCGAACTGGGTTTGATTCCCAGTAGGGTTTCTCCCAGATTTTCTCAAGTGCCGGACAATACCTCTGGTCAGTGGGTTTTCTTGGGGACCTCCCATTTCCTCCACCCTTGCATTCCAGCACTGCTTCATAGTCATCTCGCTTCACCCTCATCAGCTATCAAGACCTCAATGTTAATAGCTGCCCCAAATCTTTCCACTCAACTTTATTTCTCATTTCAGCAGTTCAGTCCAGTGTTATTATTATGCGGCCTCACAAAGGGCAACTCTGGAGTGTAACTCCAGGCAGGCATGCATGCATAGATGGGTAAACATTGGCAACCTTGATGGAAGGGGTGGACAATTGTGTGTTAGTGAGTGGTGTCTATTTTTAGATTTTTTCCCTTTGGGGTTTTACAGGAGTGGCAAAGAGAATCCCAACATTAAGTGGCCAAAAATAAATGCAAAAAAATTTAGTTTTCATCCTATTTCCTTCAAATTTTGACAGTCCCCCAAAAAATGGGTTCAGTTCGGGTAGCAGCTGTCTCATAAATTAATATTATGCAGTTTACACTGAAGAAAGTCACCACATTGGTGGATTCAAAAGTAGTTTTTTTTTACAAGTAGGGAGGTGTACGTTGGGTCAAGTTTGTTAGCCAACCTGAAAGTCCAAGCTGTGGGTTGATTGCACAAGAACTTTGCGAAGATGCAGCTAACAGACTTCAAGGTTTTGCTGTTTGATCAGGTAAGTTAACTGTAAATATGTGTGTACAATAAGTTCGTAAGTACAGCAAGGTGGCACAGTGGTAAAACACAACTTGCATTTGGGACGACACTGATTTCCGTTTAATATTTATAGTTTTTTGTGTATCAAAGTGATTTTAATTTGATAATATACATTTGTTTTGAAACTATTCGCAAGGGTTTCATAGCCATAATTTCAGTTCAATTAGATGTATTTGTGCTTTAGAACAGAATACAATGAGATTAGCCTACGTAAAAACCAAGTCTAATACAGGCATACCACATCAATGTGACAGTTGTAGTTGTCAAACAATGTGCAACTTACGCGGTATATTTTTAATGTACATAAGCAATCTCTGCATCACAATACCTCTGCGCTACACTGCAAAAACCCTACAAAAAAATATTATACAGCATATTACTGATTGACAATCTTTGTTCATTTAAGCACAAAATACAGGCATAACAAAATCGGTAGTTATTTATTCATTCCAACACCACAAACATTTGACGCAAAACCATACTGTATATCAAAGGGTTAGTATTATGGGCCATTTTCACTCTAATATTGAATAATGCATATAGGATCTTCAGAAATACGATCAGTAGATTGATTCAGGAGAAATGGAACAAACGTGGCTTCATATTTCAGACACCCTAACCCCCTATATTTTTTTGCATGCAAAATTTTATTTACAAGTTTGCGCACAGCCTATGGCAGAAAATTGTATGAGCATTTCCGTTCACTTTAAAACCAGTGTTTATACATTACTGCTACATTGAACTTGCAGTGGAGTCTCAGGACCGTCACCGTGACGGTTGAGAGAATAAACGGATAATAGAAATGCCCCCCTTCTCAAAGACACAACAGATACTAGCGATAATAATGTATACGATATTTAGCACTACATTTTAAACAGGTAGCAATCAATAGAAGTATGTACAGCACAGTATGTATTTGATATTAAATATTGACTTTCAATGTTATCTGAATCTTTCTTAATATCATTGACAATCGCCCGCCCGATTCCATATAGCAGAGCAATACTCTTCACGCTTTCTCCTTTATGCAGTCGTTTTATAATTCCAAGTTTTTGAGAAAGTCTCAGTACAACACGTTTCCGTTTCTCAGACATATTTAAACACACCATACTTTGACAACAAACTGAGGACAATGACTTGCTGACTAAGTGACTACCGCTACTGAACTGACTGTAGGAATGGGAGGGCGGATGAGTGTCTAGGAATTCTGGTAGGGTGGTGAGGAAGACTGAACGATTCTACGAAGTACATATGTAGATTGTACATAAACAACAAACGTGAGTCATTCGCATTCCGCACCGCACAGAATGTATTTTTACTGGGTATTCGTTGACAAAAGTATGTATTACAGTGCAGTATACGCATTGTTCAACTCAATAATGTGCTTAATTTGATCTAATATGAAGCAAAAAAAAAAGTTATTTCATTTTTAGTTTATTAAGTTTGTTTTTTGTATCCAATTTTATTATTTTACTTGTCGTGTNTTTCATTTTTAGTTTATTAAGTTTGTTTTTTGTATCCAATTTTATTATTTTACTTGTCGTGTCAGTTTACTGACCGATAACAGAAACTCACGGTTAAAAGCGTGACGGTTAACCGAGACTCCACTGTACTTCCCTTTGCAAGACAAACAGTTATATTCTTTTGAGATATTGTACTAGTGGTACCACCTATGTTGTAAATGTGAACAAGATAGTGCTCATGGGTTTAACCAGGAAACAAAATTCATTTACCTAAAACAACTTGTCATTTTGCCTGAAAGTGGTTTTGTCTAAAACCATTTCACCAACAATTTTAGCTCCTCTCTTGCCAGGAAAACAATTTGCCTAAAATTGGGCAAAAAAACGTTTACCCGTAACTTTGATGTGAAAGCAAAACATTGACAAATCCTCCATCGAGCCCATTGTATATCTTCAGGTCAAGTTTTGATATGTTTCAATGTGCCCCGTTAGCACATGTACTGTTTGGTTATGCAATGTCAATGTGTCATGGCCATTTGTAACGCATGAAGGGGAGGAAACTTAGCCTTGCCCAGTATCACAGAGGACAGCCGAAGCTTACTTAATCCAGGCCACATATTTACACTAAAGTTGGCGATACCGCCTGAGGCAAATGTCTGCCTTTTTAAGTAATTAATATTATGTTGCTTCAAAATAAAACTTGTGATTTTGAGACAAAGTTAAATAAATAAGGCAATTAAAATGTATTTATTTACTGTTTTGTATAATTAATCATTATAAAACACATTCTCTGATTTTCCTGTACACTTAGCTGTCACGAGTTGCACTGCCGAGATGTGCGTGGCTGATAGATATATATATATATATGACACGTTGGATGCTAGGTAACTGCTTCCCCTCTTGTCAGGCGTGCAAATGGAGGAGCAAGGTTATGCCTTACTACCAAACTCGCAGGCACCATCAGCTGAACTGGAGAGCACTGCACCCTGGTGATAAATGGCAGCATGCTTAACGTATTTCACACCCCAAGTGATGGGACCAAAAGATTTTTCGATTGATGCAATATCCGATAAAAGCTAATAATTTTATTATAATTTACATAGGAATTTTGTTGAGACAACTGAAAAAATTTTGGTACATGGAGTATCCATTGTACCTTGTAGGCTAAGATCTTACACAACATCCACATTGCTACTATAGTGTGTTGAGACATCCAAAGAATAACTATGCAGCATCATAGAAAACAGTATGTCAACAGGGTAAGGTAGGAAGAGCTGGACTATGAAGTGATTTTGTCATAGAAAATAAGAAATTTATATGCTGGTCCAGATCAATCAAGTAATTGTACTTTTTTTTTCGTTTGCAATGCAAACATTACTAGATCACAAGAAAACAACCACTTAAGTATGGGAGTGGGTAAGAGAGAATCACAAAACAGAAACTGAATTGTTATAATTTCCATTTCTCTCACACATTAACAAGTTTCAAGGAAGTAAAATTATATGTACTTCTGAAAATAAAGTCCTCAATTGGTCATATTGCACCTATAGTCAATAAGTTTAGCATTTTAAGCCCCGCACAAAACCGAGAACATCAGATTCTACTGAATTAACATAGGCAATGCAATAACAAACATCACAGCACACTAACATCAGCCAAACATATCAAACCTCACCTAGCATAGTTTTTTTNAGGCAATGCAATAACAAACATCACAGCACACTAACATCAGCCAAACATATCAAACCTCACCTAGCATAGTTTTTTTTAGTAACAATTAAACATAGTTTTACAAATAACTAACATGTCACAAAATATTGTCAACTACGAAAAAATCCACTGTACAAACATTATAAAACTGTGTTGTATTAGTCTGTGTAGTACAACTGTTGTCCATACAGATTTAACCACAATCAAACAAAGTCACTTTGTGCTTGCTTTCCAATTTTTTTATAATTAAAACAAGAAAAAAAATTGAACAAAAATGGCAGTGTTTCAGAAGTTATGTAGTCTTTGCGCAGCTTTGTGCAACTATTATCAACCATGGATGAAGAGAGACAAAAATGAGCATTAAAGACTTTTTAATAATTGAAGACACCAGTGGNAGGCAATGCAATAACAAACATCACAGCACACTAACATCAGCCAAACATATCAAACCTCACCTAGCATAGTTTTTTTAGTAACAATTAAACATAGTTTTACAAACAACTAACATGTCACAAAATATTGTCAACTACGGAAAAATCCACTGTACAAACATTATAAAACTGTGTTGTATTAGTCTGTCTAGTACAACTGTTGTCCATACAGATTTAACCACAATCAAACAAAGTCACTTTGTGCTTGCTTTCCAATTTTTTTATAATTAAAACAAGAAAAAAAATTGAACAAAAATGGCAGTGTTTCAGAAGTTATGTAGTCTTTGCACAGTTTTGTGTAACTATTATCAACCATGGATGAAGAGAGACAAAAATGAGCATTAAAGACTTTTTAATAATTGAAGACACCAGTGGATGAAGGTGTATGTTAAAATTTGTATACAATCAATTTTTACCCCACAAATGAGGGTCTTTGTACACATCTTTCACAAATCATTGGAAATGTGTCTTGACTTATCAATAGATGAAGTGGTTACATTAACACTATTCTGCATTTAACATAAATTTACCCAGAACTTTGATTTTGTAACGCAAACCCTTCACCCGCTTGTGTCGTCACTTATTTTTCTGCAGACACAAAATCTCTAGCAATTTTTTCTATTTTAAAAGAAATGCAGAACCAGATATCAAAATTCAAATAAAGCTTTGCTATTACAGTCATTAACTTTCTTTTAGTTTTGACTGTTCAAAAGCTTATTAAACCAGTGCTACTTTAATGCAAGCTTATTTTGTAAGTGTAAAATCTAAAAAAAAATTTTTGGCAGGAATTTTCATTAACCTTTGTCCCCCCCCCCTTTTTTTTACCACAGAAATAGTTACCAATATTTCCATTTAACAAAAAACAACCTTGTACGTTAGAATAAAAAATGTGCACATTACAACCAATGCCAAATGACCTGTCATAATATGAAGAAATCCACAACACATTCTTACATCTAGTACTGTATATTTCTTACAAACAACTTTCAACACTTGTAAAACTGATGCACAGGTGTATTATACAGGTTTTTTTATTTAATTGTTCGAAAATTCTATTGTCCCAATTAACGTTAATTAAAAATTTCACCATACATTAAATGATTAATGGTAAACTTTTATGTAACTTTGTAAATCACACATGCCTTGAGCCACTGTTCCCCTTCGGAGTACTGGAAAATGTACATACAAATCCCCTACAACTAAGCAGTGATATTATTTCCATGCTACCTATGTGTTAATACATTGCTGTGTGCACGCAGAAATGAAATACACACATCCATTGTGCTATGGAAGTATGAAATGATGAGCTACGTAATCTTTGAATGACTAGACCGAGATTTTTGGATATTCGCCATTGAAAATTTCAATAGGTTATATCGATATATCTCAAACCTTGTCCAGAAAAAATTCTCTAAAATCATTGCAATGGCGAATGTCCAAAAATCTCCATCTAGTCATGATANTCAAACCTTGTCCAGAAAAAATTCTCTAAAATCATTGCAATGGCGAATGTCCAAAAATCTCCATCTAGTCATGATAGTAACAAGCAATTATGCTACAGGAAGAATCAATAAGGCACGTACAATGACGTATGTAACATCTGCTTGTAAAGTATACATGGATTGCCATAAGCATAATGCTACAACTATAAACTTACAGTGTTTCACCAATTAATTACATTTAATGCGTAAATTGCACAAGCATAGTATATTGCTGCACATTAAATTATTTTTGAGCCTTGTATAATTATAAATTCATTTCCAAGTCTCAGAAGTTGATTAAATGAATATAATTTTTAAAAATGTAAGCAGTCTTTAAGTTAAGAATCACAAATTGATATTTTTGTTGGCGGAGCCAAGCAGTGAACACCAAATGGAATAATAGACTACAGTGTCTGACTTTCATTAACTAAACTTTATAGTTCCCATTTTAAAAATAATTTTCTCTAAAGACTAAACAAAAAAAAATGGCTTTGAACTTTGTAATATTAAAACATCAAGAGTTCTTGAATAACTGGAATGCTTCTGATGTATTCAAGGTAATCTGAATACTTTAGAAATTATACCTCAGAAAATTATCCTGCCCATAGCTACAAATACTACAAGGTTAACCTAAAATTACTTAAGAGTGTAAAGTATTAACTACTGACCAATGAATTTAGTTTCTTATCTTATCCAAATTAAAGATAAGCATTGATGATTCTATGTACAGTAATGCACTAGGTTCACTGTATTTTAATTCCGGATCCCACAAATAAAATAACTTAATATCAAACCAATTTCATTCAGCACATTGCCCTAGATCATAATCATAATTTTAACTGTTTACATTAATACTCCAACTTTGAAATCAGTGCCAACAACATGCCACTTAGGCTAATAAATGTGCCCAGATGACAAAGTTAATGACTTGAATTAAACACCTGAACGGAACTTGACACTGGGTTAAGTACATAAATTCCCTTACTACCAGGTATCATATTACTTTACCCTATCAAAATACACAGCAAAAAATTAACTTTACTTCTACGTATTTCCTTTTAAAAAATAACCTTTTTTTACACCATATATAAAATTAACACTACCATGGACCTAATCACTTACTTTATTCATGCATCGGCCAAGTGAAACTGTAAAACAATTTGNGTAAAATTAACACTACCATGGACCTAATCACTTACTTTATTCATGCATCGGCCAAGTGAAACTGTAAAACAATTTGAAAATTAATTTATTTCACGTATTTGCCAATTCTTACACTTATATGCATTAAAAAATCAGAAAGAAAATGAAAGAAATTTCAGTATTTACAAATGTTTACATAACACTTTCAATTCAACGTTAAATTATGAAACAACTTTCCCTCCATCGATACCAACTTTACTGTGTGAATGCCAATCAGTGTCCATTTAAAATAAATGCAGATAGGGGCAGTGATATTTTTCGAAGGTTGATTTCAAACAGCCTATTGCACGAGTGTAGCGTTTCTTTATGGATGCTTTGCTGTGCAATACAAATATATAAATAAAATAGTACAAAGATAGCACGTGGAAAAGAAAATAACAGAGAGAAACAAAGTCTCAATAGAAAGAAAAAACATTATACAATGTACTAATTCGCTGAGAACTACTACAAGTCTTCAAATTATTATTTAAGCTAATATTTTATTTGCAAAATCTTAAGGTGGTGCTTAAAATCACATTTTCCTTAAAGTTGAGGTTTGCTGTATCAGAAAAAAAATTGAGCCAAGAAAATATGTTTAGTAATATTTTACAACTTCACTTTAAGTAATGAAAATGGCCCCTAAGTTTTAAATTTTCCTACCCAGATGGAAAAAACCAAAAGAGTGCTCAGTACAATAAATTCGAAAGTTGCTGTGTGGTAGAAGTGCTAGATTCCAAAATTAGTGTTTACATTTTATGTAAATTCCCTGACCTCACATAAATTTCNGCTGTGTGGTAGAAGTGCTAGATTCCAAAATTAGTGTTTACATTTTATGTAAATTCCCTGACCTCACATAAATTTCGCTCATATTTCCCTTACTTTCCCAGGTTTCCCCTGATAGCCACCTTGTCAATTATTTATGTGGAACATTACTTGAGCATTGTTAACACACTACAATAGTATTATGGATTTTCATTCAGCCTTTACTTTATGCGAGCGATTGTACGGAACTGTGCATTGGTTAAGCCTGATGAAATCAGAGGGTCACCTGGATTAATTGTTACGATGTAACTTCGTTAACAACCTGCAGTTGCTCCCATACTGAACTGTTATGCTGGAATCACAATAGCAGGACGGACATGAAACAGAAAAAATAATTTCCCAACCAATCAGCATAAAGCCACCTGTGTCAGTGGAACAAAAATTGTGGACGCAATACAATTTACGAATAGAAAATATTTCCCATTTATTTGCATCATGGGCACGACAGGACTGTAAATAGCTCCAACACACCATCTTCTTGGTGTCTTAAGTTCTTTCCTGCACAACATCTGTGTTAATAAACAAAGCCTATGTGAAATCTCAACTATATTTTCTTATGTAGAGTACTGGTGAGTGTGTAAATAAGAAAAATAATGTAAACATTAATAGCTCTAGTACAAGAGGTTTGTATACAGTGAACTCTTATGTATCAAAAGCACATGTACCACCAGCGAGTCTGGCATGCTACCTACCTATACACGCCCGACGTGAGCGGAAGAGTTACCTAGCAACCAGCATGACGTCCTTGCACCATTACAGGCTAATAAATGATAGTACAAATGAGTAGTGATTAGTCTCATGCATGGAGGACATGATGTTTAGCATCCACAAGCGCACACTCAATATGGAATAGAGCCTCTTACAGCTATACAGGCAACACTAGGCATTCAATCATGCCGGTTACAGATCGTGTCCTAAGGCACATACCACCATGCTCCTTGCAACTGCACACACAAATCAGCTAGTGTTTGGGNGCTGTGTGGTAGAAGTGCTAGATTCCAAAATTAGTGTTTACATTTTATGTAAATTCCCTGACCTCACATAAATTTCACTCATATTTCCCTTACTTTCCCAGGTTTCCCCTGATAGCCACCTTGTCAATTATTTATGTGGAACATTACTTGAGCATTGTTAACACACTACAATAGTAATATGGATTTTCATTCAGCCTTTACTTTATGCGAGCGATTGTACGGAACTGTGCATTGGTTAAGCCTGATGAAATCAGAGGGTCACCTGGATTAATTGTTACGATGTAACTTCGTTAACAACCTGCAGTTGCTCCCATGCTGAACTGTTATGCTGGAATCGCAATAGCAGGACGGACATGAGACGGAAAAAATAATTTCCCAACCAATCAGCATAAAGCCGCCTGTGTCAGTGGGACAAAAATTGTGGACGCAATACAATTTACGAATAGAAAATATTTCCCATTTATTTGCATCATGGGCACGACAGGACTGTAAATAGCTCCAACACACCATCTTCTTGGTGTCTTAAGTTCTTTCCTGCACAACATCTGTGTTAATAAACAAAGCCTATGTGAAATCTCAACTATATTTTCTTATGTAGAGTACTGGTGAGTGTGTAAATAAGAAAAATAATGTAAACATTAATAGCTCTAGTACAAGAGGTTTGTATACAGTGAACTCTTATGTATGAAAAGCACATGAACCACCAGCGAGTCTGGCATGCTACCTCCCTATACACGCCCGACGTGAGGGGAAGAGTTACCTAGCAACCAGCATGACGTCCTTGCACCATTACAGGCTAATAAATGATAGTACAAATGAGTAGTGATTAGTCTCATGCATGGAGGACATGATGTTTAGCATCCACAAGCGCACACTCAATATGGAATAGAGCCTCCTCTTACAGCTATACAGGCAACACTAGGCATTCCATCATGCAGGTTACAGATCGTGTCCTAAGGCACATACCACCATGCTCCTTGCAACTGCACACACAAATCAGCTAGTGTTTGGGNCGGTTACAGATCGTGTCCTAAGGCACATACCACCATGCTCCTTGCAACTGCACACACAAATCAGCTAGTGTTTGGGTAGGTGGTTGATGGTAGTGCAAACGTTACCCCATCATAACCCATACATGTTCAATAGGTGACAAATTTGGTGACCTGGCAGGCCAAGGAATAGTGTCCACAACTTGTCGAGCTTGTTGGGTGATGCAAGTTGTATGGGAATGAGCATTATCTAGCTACATGATAGTGTTGGGTATGCTATACAAACATGCGGCTGCAGAACCTCATCGACATACCACTTTGCTGTCACTGTGCCTTCAACAACCATGAGACGTGACCGGGAATCATAATTGATGGCACTTCATTCCAAAACACCTGGTGTCTGAGACATACAGCATTCATAAATCAGTGTAGGATCATTATGTTGCCCACTGTGGCACCAAATCCTGCTGCGACTATCATCTGCATTAAGATTGAAGCTGGACTTATTAAGAACACAATGTGTCGCCCTTCTTTTGCCCAATGCTGACGTTCCTGGCATCGCTGACGGAATGCCGCATAATGCCAAGGGATCAAAGGTAAATGGCACACTGGACTAAATGCCTGTAGGCCAGTCTCATTCAAATGGCGACAATTGGTTTTTGTTGAGACCAGCAAATGCAGTGCAGGCCTCACAGACTGCTGGATCTCTCTGGACATAGTGCCACATTCTGGTACTGCTTATCAGCAGATATGACTATCTTCTCTACCTGTAGTGTGTCTGGCAGCACCAGTATCTACTCAGTTACAGATTTAATTTGATTTTTTGTACATGCCAATAGCATGGGCCTAAATGGCATGCACATGTCAATTTTGCTCTTTTTTATTTACACATGCAATAATTTTCTTAACGGTGAGCCTTACCATGAAGGTTATATAGTAATGCTTACATTGCATTAACAAGTAGCAGAAGTATCTTATTAAACGAAGTACATGACACTAAGCTTTTGATTTAAATTGAGACAATTTTTATTTCATAATAAACCAAATTTGAGATTAATAATTTTTACAGCTTATTTTGTTTGTCAAAAGTTGGTGTTATCTACTAGGTTTATGAAGTTGAATGGAAGACTGCAAGTGTGCAAATTCTAAGTTAACATGTACAGATTGAGGCATGTTCAAATAAAATTTGTTAAAAGTGTGCCATGTTAGGATTTTATATCTCAATTTTGGAATACAAATGCTGAAGTGTAATTGTATGGGTAGTGCATGCACAGTTTTGAAATTTCACAAGTTTCATTATGTGGCAATACACGGAAAATGTCAGGTGTCGCATCAATTCCATCCAAGCAGATAGATGCAACTAAGAGATGATTCATCAGAGAATAGTAGCTTTATATGGAGAAAAGTTACTGATTGGTTGCAAATGTCCCATGACTGCTGAGAGGAAACATCAGAGGTGCACAAAGTTATGACAGATAGTAAACACACACACACATTAGAAGCACAATCAAGGTGAGGTGTTGATGAAGAATGTATTCTTGCATCTGATGTTTCAATTGGTACTTCATAAGAATGTCCATCATAACACAGAGTACCAAAAAGTGTGCCATCCACAGGTACCCTACATTATGACTGAACGTCACGAGGGAGAGCAGATGGCCCTCAGCTTGCAGCATTTGATACAGTAAAATCCAAATGAGAAAATAATGCACAAAAGTCCAAAATGCGTTGGGTAAGTCAGGAGAGTCCATCACCGTTGCGTGAAGAGGTGGGATTGTTTAACTCTTTGACTGCGATGTTCGACTATTGTCGAATGCAGAGAATTATCGCTTACTTGCGGCATGCGACTTTAGTCGAATTGGGTGGATTCCTAAGTTGTGATGTGCGTTCGGCATGCAATTGTATTCTAATAAGTGCTGCTATCTATAAAATTGATACCTCAATGTTCTGAAACTATCTTTGACTATAAATGGCACAGTATTTACATACTGTGAGTGTATTATCTTTGGTGTTATTCTCGCCAACAATGGCATCGTGTAGTAGGAAAGGATTGTCGCAAAAAGAATGTTACGATATTTTGTTTGCTGATTCAGATTCAGATTTGGAAGTAAGTGAATCTGAAAACGAAGTTGGTTTTCGCAATACAGAAAATGAAATAACTTATAGTGTGGAGTCAGAAAATGTGAGTGATAGTGACAGTGACAGTGACACAGTGAGTGATGATCCTGCGCAACAGTTTTTGAAAGGGAAGAAAACTGAAACTGTATGTGTAAATAGTAATGACTGGTTGAACACGGACAGTGAAAATATAAATATTTTGCTTGACTGGTGTAACAAATCTCCTTTACATTCGTCACTAAAAAACATAACCTCAAATGACACAGCAGTAGACTGTTTTTACAAATTTTTTCCCAGGTCTACTTTTGCTACAGTAGCAGACCAAACACATGTATATGCATCCCAGTTTTATGAAAATATGACAACAGAAAAAGTATCACCTCGTTCAATGTACCATCAGTGGAATGAGTGTACTCCTGAGGAAATACAGGCAATNTGACAACAGAAAAAGTATCACCTCGTTCAATGTACCATCAGTGGAATGAGTGTACTCCTGAGGAAATACAGGCAATTACAGCTGTAGAAATTGGTATGGGTTTGTGTCGCAAAACATCAATAGAACAGTATTTCTGTGAAACATCCTGGATAAATGATACCCCAAATTATTCAAACATTATGTCTCGTGACAGATACCAGATTCTCAGGTCATTTCTGCACTTCGCTGACAACAAAAAGCAATTTCCAAAAGCGCATCAGGATTATGACCCTCTCTTCAAAATTCGCCCAATCATAGACATAGTGAAAGACACTTACTTGCTTGAATTTGAACCAGGTCAAAGTTTATCTATTGATGAAACCATGCTTCGCTTCAAAGGACGTCTATGGTTCAAACAATACATGCCATCAAAACCTTCTACAAAGTGGGGTGTGAAGCTATGGTCACTGTGTGACAGTGAAACAGGTTTCTTGTTGAGGTTCGACGTTTATGTCGGAAAAGGCGTGCTACAAGCAAATGTTGATCGCAGCCTGGGGTTAGGTGAACGAGTGGTTCGAAAACTTCTTTTGGGGTTTGAACACACACAGCGAATTCTCTATTGTGACAATTTCTTTTCCAGCCCGTCACTGTTCCAGTTCCTCAGAGAAATTGACATAGGAGCTTGCGGGACAGTTCGAACAAACAGGCATGGCATGCCAACTGAGTGTAAACCAGTAGTTTGCAAAATGAAGAAAGGTGACAAGCCAAAATTTTGGCTGAACAAAGCAGAGGGAATGATTGTGTGCTCATGGCAAGATACTGGACGAGTTACGCTGTTGTCAACTGTGCATAGCAATGAGTTGACGGAAGTAAAAACAAGAGCTAAACAAACTGAAAATGGGTACAGAATTGTTTCTAAACCAAAAATGGTATTGGAGTATAATCGGAACATGAATGGTGTAGATCGTTTTGACCAACTGTCATCATCATACTGTTACTATCACAAAAACAGGAAGTGGTATCATGTATTGTGGCATTTCATGGTTGAAGCAGCACTCGTGAATGGGAAAATTGCCTTCAATATGTCACGAGATACTAAAATGTCTGCAATACAATACAGGAACTGCGTCATTGAGGGACTTCTGGAAGAATATTCTCGACCAGCACCAAAACAGAAAGGCCGTATTTGTGCTGATGATGTCCCACTTACCAGACTGAATGAACACCATTTTATTGGACTACAAAGTGACAAAAACCACAAGCCAAATTGTATTGTTTGCTCCATAATGCCTAACCAATGCAATCAAAAAGGAAGAGGAAACTGTAAACGGAAGCAAACCATCTACATGTGCAAGAATTGCCCCAATCATCCTCCACTCTGTCCTGTGCCTTGCTTTGAGGCGGACCACAGTAAAAAAAACTACATGAAAGTCTGCACATGTAATAACCTGCACACACAAATCTGCACATGTAATAGCCTGTATATACTTTATATATAGTTTATGTGTTAGAAATAGGTTAATAATAATAAATTAAATTTAAAAAAATTTGCATTTTTTTTTTTACACTTTTTGGGTTAAAAAAATGAAAAAAATTTCCGCAGCGAAAGAGTTAATTCAGTAGTGAAAGCAGCCAAGAGTGGGTTGGTGAGAGCTGCTTCACGAGAGCATATTATCTGTTGAAAAACTTTAGTTGTGCAGTGNCAGCAGCCAAGAGTGGGTTGGTGAGAGCTGCTTCACGAGAGCATATTATCTGTTGAAAAACTTTAGTTGTGCAGTGCGGTAGTACAGAGTGATGTTACCAGTTTGGTATGTATAGCGCCAGTAGTGTCACGTGGTTTCCCTCCTTCCAGCTGCGAGCGTTCAGGAGAGCCCTCCCCTACACTGCTTGCCCTACATTCCCTCCCTCAAAGTTGCATGAAGATTATTTTCTCATTTGAACTTTATTCTACTTTACAACAATTGCAAAGAATTCCTACAGCANTCAAAGTTGCATGAAGATTATTTTCTCATTTGAACTTTATTCTACTTTACAACAATTGCAAAGAATTCCTACAGCATATAGTGGCACGAGACAAAATATGGTGTCACAACTTTCAACAGGAAGGAAAATCCATCGGCATGCAGTGGAAGCATGCTGGCTTGCCTAAACCCAAGAAATTCAAATCACAGCAGTCAGCTACAAAGGTTATACTGACTACATTCTTTGACAGGGGTTTATCTCACGGACACCAATGTCACAATCTGAGCTCAGCAGTATCAAAAACTAAGTGAGCTGACATGCTATCTACAACTGTCATTCTCCATGACACTGCACTGCCTTATATCGCTAGGATTGTTGATGTACAAGGGAGGGATGGATGATAGGTCCTTTAAAATCCTGCCTATGACCCAGATGTCACTACACGACACTCAATTTTTTTGGACCGTCAAATAAATTTCTAATAGGTCAAAGATTCAACATCGACAAGGCTGTACAGGATGGAGTTGAGAACTTGTTCAAGCCGCAACAGAAATCATCTCGGATGGAATTCACTTACCTACACCAATAATGGTATGCCTGTTCAAATGTGACTAATGACTTGTTTGGAGAAGCACTATGCTGTAAGCTTAGTTAAATTATACTTTCTCTAGTTGCTTGTATTAATTTTTTTTATTTCTTCCTCATCCAATGTCTAAACATCTTGAACAGGTTTCATTTGAACATGACATATAACTAATAGGAAGCAATTTATGGGAGGGAACAAAAAGAATCCACATTTATGATCGTAACCAGGGAGAAAGCACACAAAATAAAAACAGGAGGCACATAGCTGGAAATAGCAAAGAAACAGATACGTGCATGTGCACATGTTAATAAAAATCTAACAAAATTTGCAGTCAGTAGCTTAGGCAAATGCAAAAATTATATATTTAAAGCATGTTCAAAATTAGCATACTAAAAATCTGTAAAATTAATGCTGGAGTAACTGCACTAAGTTGATACTTAAAAAATTTTTTTTACACTTATTAAATTTTTTTTGGAAGCCAATTAAATTGTTAATTTAAATTATTCTAGATACNTCAAAGTTGCATGAAGATTATTTTCTCATTTGAACTTTATTCTACTTTACAACAATTGCAAAGAATTCCTACAGCACATAGTGGCACGAGACAAAATATGGTGTCACAACTTTCAACAGCAAGGAAAATCCATCAGCATGCAGTGGAAGCATTCTGGCTTGCCTAAACCCAAGAAATTCAAATCACAGCAGTCAGCTACATTCTTTGACAGGGGTCTATTTTACAGACACCAATGTCACAATCTGAGCTCAGCAGTATCAAAAACAAAGTGAGCTGACATGCTATCTACAACTGTCATTCTCCATGACACTGCACTGCCTTATATCGCTAGGATTGTTGATGTACAAGGGAGGGATGGATGATAGGTCCTTTAAAATCCTGCCTATGACCCAGATGTCACTACATGACATTCAATTTTTTTGGACCGTTAAAGAAATTTCTTATAANCAATTTTTTTGGACCGTTAAAGAAATTTCTTATAAGTCAAAGATTCAACATCGACAAGGCTGTACAGGATGGAGTGGAGAACTGGTTCAAGCCGCAACAGAAATCATCTCGGATGGAATTCACTTACCTACACCAATAATGGTATGCCTGTTCAAATGTGATTAATGACTTGTTTGGAGAAGCACTATGCTGTAAGCTTAGTTAAATAATACTTTCTCTAGTTGCTTGTATTAATTTTTTTATTTCTTCCTCATCCAATGTCTAAACATCTTGAACAGGTTTCATTTGAACATGACATATAACTAATAGGAAGCAATTTATGGGAGGGAACAAAAAGAATCCACATTTATGATCGTAACCAGGGAGAAAGCACACAAAATAAAAACAGGAGGCACATAGCTGGAAATAGCAAAGAAAGAGATACGTGCATGTGTACATGTTAATAAAAATCTAACAAAATTTGCAGTCAGTAGCTTAGGCAAATGCAAAAATTATATATTTAAAGCATGTTCAAAATTAGCATACTAAAAATCTGTAAAATTAATGCTAGAGTAACTGCACTAAGTTGATACCNGTAACTGCACTAAGTTGATACTTAAAAAATTTTTTTTACACTTATTAAATTTTTTTTGGAAGCCAATTAAATTGTTAATTTAAATTATTCTAGATACTGGATGAAACTTCTAACCTTCCCTTTTGTATGGAAATGTGTACAAATAATCATGATGTATAAAAACATGTTGCTTTTTCACCAGAGACAAACACAAACTTCACATAAAAAAAACTTTAAATTCTTTTTAAATTTTTTAGGGGCTGAAATTGGTTAGTTTCAAATTCAGGAGTTTCCTGTATCATGATTACAACAGAATATATTAGTAACTTATTATTTGATTAGGGACCATACAAAATGGAATTAACTATTCTGGCAATCCAAACACAGTCTTCTAAACATACTGGCAACTTAAAATTACACTGCCGCCAATTTTCACAAAGTTCAACTAATCATAACATTGTAATTGCTGCATCCAAAACTTGTATCTACTGCCATTGCAATAAATTTGTACGCTTTAAATCCATTTACTAATTTAAATTTAGTACAAGATGACACTATACNACAAAGTTCAACTAATCATAACATTGTAATTGCTGCATCCAAAACTTGTATCTACTGCCATTGCAATAAATTTGTACACTTTAAATCCATTTACTAATTTAAATTTAGTACAAGATGACACTATACATTGTCAAAATTAAGAGCCTATTTACTGTTACTTTGAAGTTTGCTTATTTTTTCATACTTTTTTTTTTTTTTTTTCAAATATGGTACCATATATGAAGTACAGTTTATAAAAAGAGCTGAGAAAAATATCATAAACCTTTCAATCTTAAATACATACAAAAATAGCAAATACATACATATTATCAGTACTAAATAAGAATTAGTTTTGAATTATGGATTTATTCAAAACCACTGTTAAATGTTTGGAAAAGGTGCCATAAACTTATACGTATAAGAAATCTATCACACAAACAGCTAACTAAAGCTTAAACTAGATGTTGAAATTGATTTTAACGACTAGTTGCACACGCTTATACACAAATTAATAACATTTTTGACATGCCGTAAGCTTTGATAAAACTAGAGTATAAGCTGTAAAAAAAACAGTTACACACATAGCATAATTACTTTGTAAAAATATTGCCACACATATATGAAATGTAGACAATATGACTGCAATTTTATAGTTGGTGATAACAAATCAAGTTCTGGAAAGAACAGATTCGTGTCACCTCATCCTAAATTCGTGATGGTCTCATATGCTGGTGAACACAATAAATATACACGTCTAAAATTATTTACTCGTACAACAAGGTAACCTACTTCTCTGAAACTATTGATTTAACTTATCCACAAAACAATAGTTTTACAGAATTTATAATTTTAAGTAGAACAGCCAAGCACACAACATGGGACCAGTATAATCGACAGTGCTTAACACTATGCAGTAATTCTATCTTTAGGTAACAAGTTCATAAAATCTGCTATATAAGTAACATCACTCATAACAAGTACATCTATGCTTAGCAAACATGTTTTCACATGGCCTACTCAACATTCTTCAGAGATAAACTACCAACATCAAGATATTAAAACACTCAATTTGCTCTTCTTACATCTATTTATTGAAAATTTAATGTTGTACGCACCTCCAAAGGACTATGAAAATAACACATCACACTGAGACATTCTAATTGACTCCACAAGATTTTAACAAAAAGTCGAAAACCGCCACAATGCATGGCTTTGTGTTGAGCTGGAAGATGCACGTCTTGTAACACTTGTATACTATTGTAGATAGTACCCAGCCTCGCCTGAACCCTGTTTTTGGCCTCTCACAGCCTTGTGAATGACCCAAGCTTACAGATATCCTATGCATAGTGTACTTAACCAAACAGAGGTGGGTTACCCTGGGAACCCACCTCAATGGCCAATAGCCAGTTATTCCCTCCCTCTGCTCGAGAACATAATGCAATGCGCAACACAGCTGCAATCCCTATTGCAATTTTGTCCTCAGAACTCGGAAACACAGTTGTATACTGGTTCTTTGTAACACTGTTGAAGAAGCTTGGTTATCTCTTGCCAGACAAAGGTTCACAAAATAAGGAAAATACGTGAAAGAATACTCAAATTTGCAGCCTATACAGAAGAGGTGGACATGAATGTTATGTTCAGTCAAATTTATTAAACTGTCTCATTCCCTATCCATAAGGTCTAAGCTTTGTTCAGATTACAGCAAAATAAATTTGTAAACAGACACAAACATGTTTTAAGTTGCTGACATTATTACTGTTATGCATACTACCATTTGTCCCTCCCAAATTAAAGTTTACACTTTGAATGAGAACAACATAGCAACTTTTAAAGACTATCTGATGGGACTTCTCGTATTTGATACTACAAAGACAACGCTATTATTATCATTTTAATTTACTTATATGTCATGATCTTCCATTTGTCTGGTTAATTATTATATCTTGGGGTTAGCATAGTTTTATTTTAATTTTTAGTGGTACGTGATTGGACAATATTTTTTGTTTTAATTCTGCACTTCTAAAATTTTATATACATACATAAACACACCAACTGTCCCAAATTGATGTTTACGCTTTTTAAATATGAATAACAAAGAAATTATTAAAGACAATCTGAAGAGACTGCTTGTATTTGATGCTGTAAACACAACTTTGGGTGTGCAGGGATGTAAATAACAGTTATAAATGCTCAAAATGTCCACCATCAGCAGCAAGATATCATCTGCAATGCTGTAAACAGGATGACAAAAAACAGTAGCTAGGTTTCTATGGGAGTGGATGCACAGGTAGTCACAATCATGTTTCTCATAGTATCCAGTGTCCGTGGCTTTGTAGCATACACAGTGTTCTTTAGAGTTCCCCACAGATAAAAACCTAATGGCGTTAAATCTGGAGATCGGGGTGGATGATCAACACTTCATTGGCCTATCAACTTCCCAAAAAAATTTTTCATCCAGGACTATACATTTTAATGGCAATGAGGAAGTGCACCATTCTCCTGAAATATAACAAATCATCATCTGGGTAGACCTGGGTAGACTTAGTGAACAGTTGGCACAATGTTTTCCTGCAACATAGTATGGTAACTTTCACCTGTCACCATTCCATCGAAGAATGACCCCACAAGTTCTCTGGCAGACATACCACATCACACACTGTTAACCCCGGAAGATAACTGTTCACCATCGCCATTTTTTTCTACAATTGTAGTGCTACTGCTCATGGCTGCAAACGTGGAACAGTCAACAGCAGAATGGCTACATGCACTTATACACACCCAACTTTGTTCTTACAGCCTTAAATAAAAAATGTCCCGTCAAATTGTCTTTTAATAGTTTCTGTTATTCACATTCAAAGGGTGTAAACATTACCATATTTACTTGTGTCCCACCCGCTGCCATGCAAGAACCGCACCCCACATTCTTAATTCCTTCGTTGGAAAAAATTGAAGTATTTTACACATACAGTTTTAAAAACTTGTGTTTCAGTGCACAGCTATGTTGCACAAGCTATATATGGTCGCAAAACTAAATATGGCACGAGCTGTACAGTATTTACTCAAAATAAACGCCCCCATAGAGATTCCCAAAATCAAATTAATTTCAAGGCAACAAAATTTTATAAATTATATGTACAGAGCATTGAAATAGGTAGGCTTTCAGTTGTGTTAGACGGTTAGCTGGTAGCACTAGCTTGGCATGCTCAAATGTAATGCTAATTGAATAAATTAAGTTCATATTGAAACTAGGCAGATAATTAAAATTGATGCAGACAAAATCTTACAATCAGAGATTTTGTGGTCAAAATTATCCAAGTCAGTTCAAAATGAAATGTTGATATGTAATAATTAGCTCCTACTCTGCTGAAATATCTTCCTACAAACCAGACCAAAATTAATAAAATATCTTGAAGTTCTCCTCTTTCCTGGAGGCTTCCCTACTTGAGGCTCAGCTTCACCTTGTTTGCAGAAATTCTTTGTTTTCGTGTCAATTTCGGATTTAGAGTAATTACTGACAAAGTACGATAATAGAAAATTCACATTTCATGAGTTGTTTAATATTTTATAGTGCTTAATTTTCATTGTGTGTTATCGGGTAGTTGTATTTTATCGATATGTTTGTGCTTATTTGCACGCAGAAAGTAAAACACAGTGAAAATAAGATACAAAAGTATTACACAACTAGTAAATTGTAAAATTTCTATAATCAAACATTTTCAATAATATCTCTGAAACTGAAATTATGACAAAAAAATGAAGAATTTCTGCATATGGGTAAAGCTGAGCCTTAACATTCTCGGGCCTCAAATGCCATCTACAGTCCTTGGCACTGATATACATTATTTGTGCACTGCATCATGTATTACTAACAAAAATAATTGCATGGCTGTAGCCTGTTCAGGCTCTCTTCTCTTCCAAAATCACTGCACATCTTCTCTAACATTGGGCTTCCTGTGTTTAGTGACGGACTCTTAAAATAAACATTACAAATTAGCACAAACCCAATCAGGGGATATCACATCCAATCTATCTGGTCGTGTGCCAAAATCCAATGTAGCTAATCTTCCACATTGTAAAATTCTAAAATTGTAAAAATCTTGATAGCTAAATTTTTAATTTATTAGATCACATGCCATAATTAGTGTTACCAGCTATCAGTTGCTGTAGAAACGTAACAAAATGTAGCCAACCTTCTTTCAAAAATTAAAAATTCTCTATGAAACTTGTTTATATACAAAATGTATCAAGATTAAAACAACACACTTCAGCAGTAGGTTAATCATGAAAAAAGTAAGTAGTTAAAACATATATTTGACCTTTGGTCTAAAGTGAATTGTAGGGCAGTACACGTCATTGAATTTGGACCTGCAACACTAGTTTATTACAAATACTGAAGAAATTATTTACGACAGAACACTGAGCATCTGCACATAATTAGTAAAATTAATTGTGACGTGCATATTAATAATCCATCTTTGAAATCCCAAGTTTGCTACAGCGTTATGGAGATTAACTTGAAGTAGCTGTAGTAACCATGATTATTCCCGTGAAATAATTTGATGGCAGCGACAGACAGGTGTTCTTGTGTTTACAAATCTTTGTTCCGTTACACATTATCCAGACACTCGGTGTTCCATCTTGAATATTTTCTCCAATATTTGTAAAAAAACTAGTGCTGTATGTCCAATTTCAAAGACATGTATCACCCTTACGATTCACTTTAGACCTTAGGTTGTATGTACGTTTTCACCTTTTTTCGTGATTAAGCTGCTGCTGCAGTTTGTCAAGTCTAATTTAGATATACCTGTATATATCCTTCACATACAAAAATTACTGGATATGAAAATAAAAAACAATCAACCTATTTAATATTCAAATAATTAATGAAATGAAAAATTATGTGAATAATACTGTGGCATGTCAAAAGAAACATAACCTATTATTAAAAATATTTTCCGTCACAATAATTTAGAAAAATCCACAATAATTAAAATGTATTAAATTACCAGGCGTTACATAAATGCACCACTAGATTTTGATCAGTCTTTTAGTTCCAGCAATGAGCAAAATCTCTTAAACTAATTGCAATGTTGATTATTTATCAACAAACAATGTACAAACCTCATCCATCTAAAACATTTAAACAATCGTAACTAAATCAAAATTAAACTCTTGACACACATATATCTGCAAGTTCTGCCTTGCCCAAGAATTGAAAAATATGTTGAACTAGATTAGCAATGCAATCAGTGCAAAAGTCTCAAAGGAAAATCCTTGGCTCTTTAATTCTCATAATTTAACATTGCAATTTAGTGTGTGTAGTATTCAGCAATGTGGACGGCACGCTGCTTCCTCTGGCATCACTGTCATAGTTTGTCTTCTTCTGCTAACCATTTTGAACCCTGGGCAGTTGCTTCTGCAAGCAGATGTAGGTTCCGTAGAGGCAAAATCTGTCCGTGAGAGGCCGGTCTGCATTGTGCACCTTTGTTGTAGTATAAAGTTGTATCACTTGCAATTATCGGCACTGCTTACAAGATTCACCGGCAAGTCTGGTTCTACAGTACATTATGCGTGTACTTTACTAACCACTTGCATTTTAAATGAGTGCCAGAGGAGCTCATTAGCTACACCATGCCACCATTAAATTAGCATGAGTTTTAGCAAGTTTCAGTTTGTGTTAATGTGTGTGGTTTAATATATCAAAAATTAATATATCACACCCATTTGAGTTCCCGGGATGNCAGATGTAGGTTCCGTAGAGGCAAAATCTGTCCGTGAGAGGCCGGTCTGCATTGTGCACCTTTGTTGTAGTATAAATTTGTATCACTTGCAATTATCGGCACTACTTACAAGATTCACCGGCAAGTCTGGTTCTACAGTACATCATGCGTGTACTTTACTAACCACTTGCATTTTAAATGAGTGCCAGAGGAGCTCATTAGCTACACCATGCCACCATTAAATTAGCATGTGTTTTAGCAAATTTCAGTTTGTGTTAATGTGTGTGGTTTAATATATCAAAAATTAATATATCACACCCATTTCAGTTCCCGGGATGCATTAGTACCAATAGCTGATGGTAACGTCCAAATTGTACACAGTATTTACCATCCACTGTCTTGCGACAATGACACTTGACACACATTTCAAAATTTCTGCCTTTTTGTTAGTGTTGCCTTATAAAAACTCTCTCATCATAAAACATCAACATGAAACTTAATATAAATAACAATAAACCGTAGCAAAATTTGAGACCCTTAGAAGACACTAAATATTTATCAACAAATAGTTATATAAAACATAAACAACATAAAAAAAAACCACGTCAAAATTATACAATACAACATTAAAAAATTTACATTAACTAAATACATCAAGAGAGCCTATTTTTGAAGAAAACAAATTCAATGCTGTCTAGAAATGGTTTATTCCAGAAAACCCTAATTATCAACCAATTTTTCAGCTGATTTTCAAGTGCTCCTATCACCCTTAAGATTCAGTTTAGGTATAAAGTGTCCTGTATATTTTTCACATGATTTTCCATAATGAATCATCTCTCAAAGTTTGTTGGTCAAATTTCATTCCACTCTATATACAGTGGAACCGCGCTATAATGAGTGTCCTATAGCGATACATCCACTATTGCGATAGTTTTTAAATGCACTGTTATTTTCCCTATAATTTGAAAGGTACTTAACTTCGTTTATAACGAAAATCTGTCAATGAAGCCTTTCGCTATAGCGATAGGAACATTTGTAAACTTGTATTTTTTAAATGTTTAAACACGTCGTATTGCAAGTGACATTCACCCACTTGCCACGCACGAGCCAGCCTTTGTTAGTCTGTGTGGCGACACTTGCGTTGGCCGGAGCTATGATAAGAGGAGCGGGCAGGTGTTGTGAGGGATAAGGAAGATGGTATTATAGTGAAGTGGAGTAGAGCTAGTCGAGGCCAAGAAAAGAGGGATACGCTGAAAAAAGTGCGGCAAGATGCCAGCAGCCTGCTGCTCCCTTTATGCTGTACTGTCTAGGTGGTTGACTACTTTAGTTAAGTTGTTAAATAAAATGGGAATTTTGAATATTGCAAGTTTTTAATATTATTAAAAACGAATTTTAAATGCCAAAGTTTGCTATAAAGTTGTCTTAGATCTTAAGGGCGTAACCCAGAAAAAGTTTTGTAATTGAAAAAAGTTATTTCATAATCTGTGATTTTTGTTGTGCAAAAACGGGAATTTGAATATTGCAGGTTTTAAAAGTATTAAAAATGGATTTTAAATGCCAGAGTTTGTTATAAAAATGTCGTAAATCGTAAAGGCGTGACCAGAGAAAAGTTTTGAAATTTAAAAATTAGTTTTCCATAAACGGTGATTTTAAGTAACTGGTATTTAAAGAATGATTTCACGAGTGATTTTAAGATGCTGTTTTAATTAGAAATACTATTGAAAGTTTACTAGTATGTTATTTTGTATGTTGAGGGGTTGATTTGGTTAAATTACGCTTATTTCCTCGTAGGTGTCTCACTCTGCAGAGTGAGTAAAAGTTAGTTTGAAAACTTGGTTTTAAAATATTTTAAGTCGCGAAAAGACGCTGAGGGCGTGTAATTAATTAATTAATGATTTAAAATAGTTTGTTTAGTTATTATTCTTTCAATAATACTTGAAAAAAATAATTAGTTTTGAGAAAGAAAGCTTGAGAAAAAAAATTGTGATGTGCTGTAAGGATAAAGGTACCCTATGGTCGTTAAAAGACAGTTAACACAACTGCTGCAGGCAGCCGGCTTTATTTTTCTTTCACGCGACTTGCTGGTCTTTTTTGCCGTTTTGGAATGTCACCCCTAAAAAAACGTGTCGCCTGTTTCTTTATTCTCAACCTGAGAGGCTGATCGTTACATACACTTCATACGCATAGTTTACGGCATTCTTTAAACACAGGATCTACAAGGGCAGCCCATAAGAACCTCCTGGTCGGAAGAGCAACACTGTACATTACTGGTCGGAAGAGCAACACTGTACATTACACACAGTAAATTAGGGCACAACACTTTCGTACTAAAAAAAAAAAAAAAAAAAAAAAAAANTTGTCGACTATCGCTATAAC
Organism: Clitarchus hookeri; assembly: GCA_002778355.1. NCBI lineage: Eukaryota > Metazoa > Arthropoda > Insecta > Phasmatodea > Phasmatidae > Clitarchus > Clitarchus hookeri. Next base: position 4,487 of record NQII01003278.1, on the reverse strand, counting down.
GCAGTTCCACTGTATATAATTTATCTGGTATAACTCTTATTGAGTTAAAGTCAATGAACTCTGTTGAAAAATCTCCCTACGATCAAGATGAAAATTAATAAAATATCTTGAAGTTCTCTTTTTCCCTGGAAGCTTCCCTACTTAAGATTCTCAGGCTTCAAATGCTGTCTACAGTCCTTGGCACTGATATACATTATTTGCACATTACATTGTATAACTAATTAAAATAATTGTGCAGCTGTGGCCTGTTCAGGTCCTCTTCTCCTCCAAAATCACTGCAAGTCTTCTGCCACACTGGGTGGCCTGTGTTTGATGATTGACTACTACATATAAGAAATTAGTCAAATTAGCAAAAACCTTACCAAATGAGGCCACATCCAAAATCCCTGGTCCTGTGCCGAAATTCAATATAGCTCATCTTCAACATCACAAAATTCTAAAAATGTAAAAATTTGATAACAATTAAATTTTACATTTTCCGTGTGTGTGTCCAACTGGATTGAGATCGGGGCTGTTTGGGGGCCAGGGAATAATTTTGAAGTCTTGATTGTGCTCTTTCAGCCACGTGCGGACACTTCTAACCGCGTGGCAAGGCTCATTATCGTGCTGGAAGTTCCCATCCTCCCGAGGAAAGACAATCATCATGTACGGGTGGACGTGATCGCTGAGGATGGATTCATAACCAAATCAATCAAGAGTGTCTTCCACACGGATAATGGACCTAGAGAATACCACGAGAAAATTCCCCAGACCATAACACTGCCCCCACCACCTTGTGTTCATCCAGCAATGGATACAGTGTGTCGACTTATCTGACGTTTCTCGCCGGACACACTGACGTCCATCCATTCTATGCAGCTGAAAACGTGACTAGTCAGAGAAGGCTACCCGTCGCCAATCAGCAGTGGTCCAGTCACCATACTGTCAAGAAAATTCTGGTCGTTTTCGTCACTCCGGAGCCCCATTCGCAGAAGGGATCGCTGAACTGTTGCTGTAGACACGTGTCTGGATGTCCCCTGGTTCATTTGGATGGTGAGCTGTTCCACTGTAGCCTGTCGGTTGGCCTTCACGCACTGTCGTAGTCAACGTTCACCTTGGACATCAATGGCATGTGCAGCTTTGCAGTTTCCACGATGGTTATTTCCAAAGGTGTCATTAATCCACTCATGATACACCTTTACCACAGAAGCACATGAACAGTTCACAAACTTCACTGTTTCCGAAATGCTGCTCCCATTGCCCTAAAGACAATGATCATCCCTTTTTGCAAATCTGTTAAATTGCCTTTCTTATCCATGACAGCAGGAAGCACAATGTGTACAGCCAGCCTGTCTGTCGCGGTATATACTCGCTTCACCAGCCCGCATCACGGGCCATACGTCATGGGTACACACACCCGTTTTTCGCGGCGTGCGAAATAAACACGAAATACATAGTTTCTCGCAAAAAATAACATACCTCGCAAAAAAATAACACACACAAAATCAGAGTATTTTGGCATGTATAGATCACACATTTTCCAAAAAAATTTGTTGACATACAGTACAGTTTTATATTTTAACCTAGTTTCTAAGGNAAAAAAAAAATTAATAGCTTTTCACTTGTGCAATAATTTGTTCACTCACATTCATAAACAAAATAACCATCCTGGACGCGTAAAATGTAAACATGTTGGAGCTCGGCCATAGATGTCGTACATGAGTTTGCATGTTCGTCACCGCGTCACAAGTGCGCATCAATAAATGCTGTGTTTGTACGGAATCGTGACTTAACAATATTTACAGGAATACAAAAATTCAGTGTGGCCTATATGTGAAATATTAATTATCCATAATTTTTCATAAAAAATTTCTGGTGGGCCTATACACGCACACAGCTTATACACGCCAAAATAGGTACATTTCCGTTGTCAATCCACATGTTGAAGATGCTAATTCGATACATTGATTCAATATGTAGTCAGGATTGGAAAGTCGACACAATTGATGTTTTGAAAACATCACCGCTGAAGCGATATCGCTATGTTTCGGAAATAAACTTATCTTTGCGCCAAACTAATTTTGTTTACATTTCGTCCCTTTTCACTTTTCATCGCATAATTAATGTAATCTTGTTGGTAGCTCTGGTAGAGCACTGTTATAAAAGTTGTAAATTACTTCAGCATTTGGAAAATTCTAGTGCACCAATGGCAGCAACTCTCTCCTCACAATGTAGTGACCTGAAAAAAAATGCTTGAATTGCTAAAAGATGGGTTTTTTCTTCTTCAGAAAATATCAAATGCACTTTCAAAGCTTTCCAAACAAAGTCAGTCACACTTGACTTTACAGTTAAAATTAGTCGGTGAGAGGAGTCTCAAAAAATTAAATTATTTAATTGAGCCTGACAGTGGTAGGAAATTCATTGAATGTCAAGGTAAACTCTTTGATCCAAGAAATATTATAAAAATTGTCTTTAAAAAACCATGAAACATGTGATGCAATGAAAACAGTACCTATCTTGTGTGAGCTTTCATCTGAGAGTTTTCAACCATATCTGTTGTTCAGGGATTCTGTAGTTAACGTGTTTCAAAATGATCAACAAGTCGATATTGTTAAATAGTTGCTTTCGCTGAAGTGCGATTTTTCTGACTTTGTTAATGCTGTAATGAAATCAGTATGGATTCCAGTCAGCAATGTAGACACTGAAAGGAGTTTCTCAATGCATGGGAATATAATGATTGACAGGACAAACCTTAAGCCAAGCAATATGGAATTAATGATAGCGCTTGCGTTTTCTGATTAAATGTTTGCTATTTTATTTTTTTACTACAAACAAATGTCTCTAGTCATGGACTACGTGCTGCAGATGGCACTTCTAGTAGGTCGTTGTAATAATGTGTTTCGACTGTGTATAATGCTTGTAACAGAAACTGTCAGCGTACAAAATTTGGTTAAACAGTNCGTTGTAATAATGTGTTTCGACTGTGTATAATGCTTGTAACAGAAACTGTCAGCGTACAAAATTTGGTTAAACAGTATGGTAGTTATACCAAATAAACCTCAAATATTTATATGGCCGCCATTTTGAAAATAAGTGCATAATAAAGTTTAATTACTTATATTTACCTTGACTATTGTGGTATTACTTATGTGCAAAATTTGGCGGTTTGGTTTAGTAGTTTTCGAGATATAACGTAACAGCTTTATTTTTTCACGTGATGCTATCTTCCAAAATGGCAGACCAACAACATATTAGCCTCTGAATTCAATGCTTACGTCTTGCGCTGTCAGCATACAAATTTTGTTTAAATCGGTTGAATGATTTCCAAGATATGACATACCACCCTAAATTTTAAAATGGTCGCCATTTTGAAAGTGGCCGGNAAATCGGTTGAATGATTTCCAAGATATGACATACCACCCTAAATTTTAAAATGGTCGCCATTTTGAAAGTGGCCGGCATGGTCAAAAACTATAAAAGACAGGTGTCCTTATTTAGAACTGTATGTGTACAGAGTTTGGTGAAATTCGGTTCACGCTCACACACAGGCAGGAAAGTGATCTCGTAAGCCTTTCTTTCCTTTGGAAAGTAGGCTAAAAAGAAAGATTTTAAACACATTTTGTTTTAGAATTCTAGCATTTTGTAGTATTCTGGGCTGCAATAAAAATTAACATTTAGTGAATGTGTCTTTTTTGAGTGTTTTGGGATTAAGGGTATATGATGGTATGGAGTAAGTAATAATCATTACTCACTATGAGCAAATACAGTAGGACACTTTTTTTTACANAGGGTATATGATGGTATGGAGTAAGTAATAATCATTACTCACTATGAGCAAATACAGTAGGACACTTTTTTTTACACCCCTTGATTATTATCATTCCGACATTTAACATTAATTTTTTTCAGTTCCATTTACTGTTTTTACAGCATTATTTTCTCTTTTTTTTTTTTTACACTTCCCTTCATTTTGCAACACTTTTTGCTGGTTGTTAGGACCGTATAAAAAAGCATGTTCACGTAAGTTTGTAGAGCTGAGCCGATTCAAATCGGCTTCTGTCAAATTTGCCAATGATGACCGAATCTGTGCTTCTGCTGATGTAGGAACTGCAGATAATTTTCCGCCGACTTGGCAAACAGGAAATTGCTGTAGTTTTGAGTTACTCTCCAGTATAAATAATTGATAAGTCTTGCCTTAGTGAAGCCACAGCGAAAAAGCTGCTCAACTTCCACTGTTTTATTCAAAAAAGTTTTTTAGTTTTTGTCCCAAGCTCCACTCTGCTGTGAGATAATCTACCAGTTTTACAGTGATGAAGGTCAGTGTCTCAGGGGGAGGGAAGAGAATATAAAAACAATCCACCATTTTTGTTTTAAGCCTATCCCTAGACCGTCAACAGCAACAAAACATGTAAACAACCTTACACATGGTCACTGTTTTCTGTGTTCACAAATAAGTATTTTTATAAATCTAGCCCAACATATTTTTCTATTTATTTATTTTTATCTTT
>NQII01003277.1:262524-273941 GCA_002778355.1 Clitarchus hookeri | reverse complement strand
ATGATACTGAATAGTATTTGCACCTCTTAATTTCGCAAATAATATGATTCAGTATGCTTGATGCAATTAGATGGATAAATTGCTCGCATGTTGTTTTTGACAAGTATGACGTNAAATAATATGATTCAGTATGCTTGATGCAATTAGATGGATAAATTGCTCGCATGTTGTTTTTGACAAGTATGACGTATGTCCCTTTCCTTTATTTGCATGAATATGTATATGTTCGGCCAGAAAAATGTCAAATTTAGCTATTAATTCTAATAAACCTAAATAATTTCCATTGTGAGCAGAAAAATGTCAAATCTAGCTATTAATTCTAATAAACCTAAATAATTTCCATTGTGAGGTGAACCAACAATTTCACCACTACCCCGAAATGCAAGAACTCGTTCTGCTAAAAAAATTATAACTGCAGTAATTCGTTCTAAGAGTGTCCGCCAATATTTTTGTTCGGTGTCTATTTGGTTTACAAGTTGAGAATCGACACGCGCATCCTTGTTTTTGCGAACTAACAGCGAAATTATTGCTTGTCTATGCAAAGTGCTTTCTTTGTGTCTTTTCAACAAAATATGCACGTTCTTCCCGTCATCTAATCCATCTTTCGTGAACCGTCTGAATCCGTAACTTAGCAAACAAAACAAAAAAGTTTCCATTTAGTTTCTGAATAACACAACCAATCTCTCACGTGAGTTTTATCCGTTAGTTTATGTCTATATGTGAAAAATGACCTCTGACAGAAACGTGGTTTATTTTCATTGTCATACATTTTCTTTGAAGACAAAAAATTACTGTTCATATGTTGCACTTCGCTACTTCCTTTCGCAATCCAATAATCCCGATCAAAGTTGCTCGGCCATTCAGCAATATCATTGGAGTACATTTTACTTTTGTTTTGTTTTTGGCATGTAGAAGAGGCAGTAACATCGGAAGCATGTGATATGCTTTCGACTTCTCTTTTGCTGGAATACGACGTTTCTGGGTTCAGAGGACATGCTGTGCTTTTAACTTCTCTTTGGCTAGAAGACGATATGTCTGAATTGGGAGGACTTGCTGTCTGTTCCAGTGCAGTATCACTTGTAGTACATGTGGCTATATCGGAAATAGTTACAGATCCTAATGCATTTCCTATACTGCTGTCATCATCTGTACAATGAGATGCAACCTCTGTGTTTTCTATTTAAATTTCTTTATATTCAGGAACTCAGACAGCTTACGTGTATTTGATATAACAGATTGGTTCTTTTTTTTCTATTTTATCTTTTGCTTTACGCTTTGCACTTCCAGAAGCATAGTGTCTGCCCGTATCTCTAGGTCTGCTGCTCATATAGATCTGTATATAAAATAGAAAATAAAATTACAAAATAAAATCATGACTGAGGAGTAACCTAAAAAACTAGTGATGAAATTTCTGCCCATGAAATAATGGTAATTTAAAACCAGCCGGTCTACTCTGTTATAGTTTTTGCGGGCAGTATACCTGCAGCATCAGGGCTAAGGAGTTGGATCCAGAAGTTATCATAATATTATATTGTCACGGGAAATTTCTCTGCTTACAAAATTTGAGCTCAATTAGTTAACGAGAAATAGATGAAATTTTGATTACGAGATTTACAAAAAAATATAGGTGAGTACAGTCAAGAGCACGTCAAGCTTGACATTTCGAACTTTGGACCGGCCAGCTTATACTGGTGGTATCAAGCTTGACGTACACTTGACTGTACATTGTGAAGTTTGTGAAGATAAATAAAACCGTTTAATAATGAATTCGCATAGCCCTTTTGAGTTTCGGCCGTAAAATATGTATTGTTTGTTTTAACTTGATGCAGTATATTATGAACAAAATAAATAGCTTACCTTATTTTACGGTTGTAAAACAGTAGTATTAAACATTGATATTGTATTAGTCCACAGTGATCAGCAAACAAAAACAATAACACAAAATAAACGTAAGAACTGCGAAACTGCAACACAATGTAAAAAAAAAACTTGTCCGAAAACAAAAAAACAACCTTCCCTCTAGATGACTCGTATCAAACAAAAGAAAAATAAAATTAATTTAATGTGAAAGAAACGACTGACTATAATAGTAGACTTATAATAAAATTAAATGTCCGTTAGTTGCTTTCTTATTGGTAATCATAGAAAACTATTCTAAATGGTCGTGCCATACGAACAGCAGACAGCTCGAAAACAATATTACGGGATTCCCCTCTAAGTATTGTGGTGTTGCCAACTTGCAACATAATATACTCGTAAAATGTATATGGTGTGGCCAGCGCTGACTTTTTGAATAACTACTACGTCTTTCCATTGGACGGTGGGTGGTATACTATATCTTACCTACTTGATAAGATTATTTTTTTGCACGAAGGAGCGAGGCCCCCAAGGCGCGGGGCCCGTAGCATTTGCTAACTCTTGCAATGTGGCTAATCCGGCACTGGTCTAGTGGAGACTGTAGTTGACTGTTGAAGGCCTGTCGACGCTTGTGCGCACGAGAGGTTACGTGGCAGGTTTTTTGAGTCGTTAATTTTTTGGTAATTTGGCAGGTTTCTAGTCGGCACCGAAACCGGCTTAGTGGGTTGTTGCTGTTGCGCCTTGAGCTTGTTGGCCTGGGCTTGACATTTTTGCACCTGCTCTAAGAATTTTGGGCAGAGTTTTGAAGTTGAAAAGGGCAATTGCAACAAGGGGGTCTCTACGCGTTTGGGACAGATGCCTATGTCGTGTGACCCGGCGGATTGTGGGCAGACTGTTTTCATTCTACGGTAGTTATGAGTGTGGCCTATTGCCTAGCAGTTGCTGCATCTGGAGATATCTTGTGGCCTTTTTCTATAGACACGGGGGTGAACCACGGTCATGTTTAATCTAGTTATTGATACTAGGGGTGGGAGTTTCTTATTTTGCGCTACCATCACGCTGAAAAATCTTTGCGGCTGCAACTTATGCTTGTTTGGGTTTGTGGAATCTCTGGGATCTGGAACTTTCTTGCAAAATTGGATTATGTCTTTAATTGCATAGCCACGGTCGGTAAACTCAGTGTGTAAGTCTAGTGGATTGGTGGTAGACGGAAGATCAAATACCAATTTTTGCGGTTGTTCTGCAGGATTACTAAATGTATGGTAATGGATAGAGTTGGCTTTCAGTATGCTGTCTGCTTTCTTGTAAAGGTTACGATCGGTCGTTAAAATGTGGATTTTTTGACCGTCACGGGCGATGGACAGAGTGAAGCTGGTTTTTGAAATTTGACCTAGCAATTGCATTACTGACTTGTAACATTTAATGTTAAGNTGATGGACAGAGTGAAGCTGGTTTTTGAAATTTGACCTAGCAATTGCATTACTGACTTGTAACATTTAATGTTAAGTACTACTCGTACTGTTCGCGAGTACTTGCGTTTTCCCCTAACATTTCAGGAGTAACTGGGAGTTGTTGGAGGTGTATTAATTTATGTATGGTGTTGCAGCCGCAGGTGTTGCAGTGCAGTCCCCATGAACTTGTGGAGCGCTGGGCGGGATGGTCTGGTAGCCAGCATACATCGCGCCCCCAACCAGCTCCGGCCCCAGAGGTGTATGTGGTGGATGGATGGGGGAGGGGGGTAAGAAGTCTCGGAAGAAGTGTGTGTTTTTCTCAACGGTATGCCTAATATTAGACGGCGCAGTGCACTGGGGCCGTTGACCCACTAGGGGCTAGGCTCANCATACATCGCGCCCCCAACCAGCTCCGGCCCCAGAGGTGTATGTGGTGGATGGATGGGGGAGGGGGGTAAGAAGTCTCGGAAGAAGTGTGTGTTTTTCTCAACGGTATGCCTAATATTAGACGGCGCAGTGCACTGGGGCCGTTGACCCACTAGGGGCTAGGCTCAAGGTGACCAGTTTCCTGTCTGACCACAGTACCTAGGGCGTTTGCCCCGAATAGCAAAGTTAGGTCGTGTTGATGGAGAGGTGGGGCCGCTCCTCCACGTTCGTTGCTGTCGACTCACGAGCCGAGAGTGAATCTGGTATCTGAAGATTTTGCGAACTACTCTGTAGCAGGTTTCTAATTGATAGCAACACAACATTACGCAAAACCTCTCCTCTTCTATTTCAAACACTTCCCGATTTTATTACATACCTCCATTTTCAATATGTATTTTTAAGTCCGCCTACTTCCCTTACGGCTCGGCTTCACCTCTTTTGCAGGAATTTGTCGTTTTTGTGTCATAATTTCAGTTTCAGTGGTATTATTGGAAATGTTTGGTTATAAAAAATTTACAATTTACTAGTTGTATAATACGCTTGTATCTAATTTTCACGGTGTGTTATTTCCTGCTTGCAAAAAGGCAGAAAATTATTGAGAAAATAAAAATATGTTCTAGAATTTTTACAACAAGCAGATAANTTTCCTGCTTGCAAAAAGGCAGAAAATTATTGAGAAAATAAAAATATGTTCTAGAATTTTTACAACAAGCAGATAAAACACAATTAAAATTACGCACAAAAATTTGAACAACTCGTAAAATGTAAACTTTCTATAAACATACGTCAGGAGTTAATACAAAATCGAAATTACCACGTAAAAACGAAGAATTTCTGCAAAAGGGGCGAAGTCAAGCCTTAATATTCACTTGGGACATTCCTTCCTGAATTNACACACAATTAAAATTACGCACAAAAATATTGAACAACTCGTAAAATGTAAACTTTCTATAAACATACGTCAGGAGTTAATACAAAATCGAAATTACGACGTAAAAACGAAGAATTTCTGCAAAAGGGGCGAAGTCAAGCCTTAATATTCACTTGGGACATTCCTTCCTGAATTTCGCATGAGCTATCGCCACATGAAGTTTGTCGGTCGAATTCAGCACCATCCTTTATTTGTATAATTTTTTGTGTTTAAAACGAATCTAAATGTAAATACTTTTCTCCAACTTAAGTAAGATAAAAAATTAATTCTTCATTAATTATTTTTGTAGTGACTGCATATTTCTTAAGAACTAACTTCAATGAGAGAGATGAAAGTATGAATATTACTTATGTAATGAGTTAGCTATCCAAAGTGTTTGTTCAAGTGCCGTTACAAATTTTCCCACGTTCATAAAACTCGTTCTAGTATAATGGAGCTGTCCTATCACTGCAGACTTACCAGAACATTACATATTGATACATATATGAATTAACTTTAATATTTTAAATAGCAGGTGCTTATGAGCAGGCACACAAACTAAAATTCACAAGCGTAAATCTACAAACAAATTATGAAACTTAAGTCATTATTCAAACTAAAAACTTCGCTCGAATTTACTTAGACTGCGAATATTATCAGACAGGGAGCACCAGATAGGTCGGAGAGCATTGCCCACACTGCCAGGTATGCTACCTACCCAGTCTGTTAGTTATTATTTAATATACTATTATTTTCTTGAAGAATACTTCTTTATCTGTTTCTGAATCATTCATGACTGCAACGGTCACATTCCGTTTTGTGGTCTTATGAAATTAGATACTTATTGAACATGATGTGATGCTGATTTTAGCAAAGCTGGAACTAGAGTGCACTGGCTGCAAATCATTTTCTAACCCTTCTCTGATGGCTCCAACTTCGCGTTTCTCCAGTCTTGAACTTGTATGAAAATAATGTTCTTTTCAGCATCCGAAGTTGGCGGCGGAATTGATGTAAGACTAGATAATACATGTATGCATTTTTAGAAGGCTAATATTGTCGCGGCCTGTAAACTGGTTGGTTCTGTTGGGGTAGTATTATTGAATTTCTCAGTCGGAATGAGGGCGGAGCTGCGAGGCTAGTTGTCGGGGAGGAATCATAGGCAGTTTTCTGAGCTTGCATTTGGGCTAAGTGGTTCGAATTTCCGTGGGGTCAACGCCTCTCTCGTGTCGCAATTGTAAGTCCTGCAGGCAACCGGCGAGGGAGGGGGAGTTGCAAGTACAACTAGTAAATTCGGGCGCGGGGCCTTCGGCCTTTGCCTAGAGTCGGTAATTTTGCATTTGTCCGTTTAGTTGTAACATAGTGCAACAAGTCGTAGTGTTTGTGCTTTACCGACGAGAAATTAAGTTTAATGGCATCTGGAAACGGACCGACAGTGCCTCAGATAGTTGGGAGCTAACTGAGGGCTGATTGGAGTCGGTGGACGTGGGGACGTCGATAAAACTTAAGTAAAATTGGTGTAGTTTTTAATTATGAATGTTTTCAGTAACGTAAGATAAATTTAGCTTGTGCCGCACCCTACGATGACTTGTGTACGGGCTGTAGACCCGTACAGGCTCTCAAAGGAAATTTTCCCGCTCCTCCCTATTGTAATGATTTTTTAAAACTCGGGTTAAATTGCTGGAGAATCATAAATACTGTGGTACGTCATGTGCTCGTAGCGACAAGTAACCGTACGTTTTTAAACCACGCCCCAGGTAAAGGCAGTGGCCAACCGCGGGCTAGTTGCTTTCCCCGTGTACATTTCTCTTGACCAATCCAGTGAGTTTTTTAAAATGGGTGGGAGGAAACGGTTTCTTATATTCTTTGACCTATGCGAACGAAAGCTGCAGGGCCTCCCCTTAACTAAAGAAACATTCAGAATAGAAGAAAAGATGCCTAAACGCCAAAAGAACCGCTCGCGTCACCTGACCGTATCGTACCGTTGCTGGACGCGTCATGTGACCGTACTGCCACCTGGCCGTACTGGTTACGTCATGCACAGCAGCGTCTGGCGAGGGGGAATGGAAGAGGTTCCAGGAACAGAAAATGCACTGGGAAAGCAAAAGGGGCTTATCTGCGGTGGGCACTCTGTTAGAGACAGCTCAATATATTTTTTTTGTATAATTTTTCTGTCAGCATAATTTATATTTACAATACCTGAGGACCAGTGTGATTCAACACATGTCGTTAAGAAATACTTTCACGTTTTCGTTTTAATAATGTCATGACAATCTCAATGTCATGGCTACTAGTATATTTATTATTTTATTCATAAATAACAATGTAGGCCACTTTTGCGAAACCGAGGCATTTAAAAATGATCTATCTAATTTATTTTAAAGGTCTGAAATCAATAACTGAAAATACAAAACATAGATCCAAGTTGGAATAATAGGGGAAGAATTTAGTAACAATTCTAGCTCATCACTGACTTGGTAACTATGTTTTATCCTGCGAGATCTTGGCAAGCTGTTGTTATGGACTGTTTGAACTGGAGCAAAAATATTTTGGCCTGTTTGACTCTAATATTGTGGCCTGTTTGACTCTAATATTTATACCATTTTATTTTATTATTTTTCATGGCCGAAATAGTTTTGTAAAATGTTAACACTGGAAATAACAGGCCGAAAAGGGTTTTAAAGTTTAATTACAAACTTTCATTTCGAAAAAATACGAAAACATGGGATTTTTTGGTATAAAATCTATTTATTTATATGCATGTATATTTCTGTTGAATTTCCTATGAAAAAAATTAAATTAACTTTTTATTGTTGTTGATTAATGCAGAGGCAGTTCGTGAGGCGCTTTGTTATGAAACTGGCAATTTCGGGATTGAAGTTGGAAAATTGACTGCAAGTATGGGCTGAGTGATCTCGGCAACGATGTTCGCTGATCTGACACGAGAATATACATATGTCAGTTATGATCATTTGACACACAGACACTTAAACACTTTTAATTATGAAAATCTTCTGATATATTGTCCCAATACTACCTGCATTATGCGGCTCAATTCTGTATCATATTAAGACACGCTTTTGAAGTATTGTGTGACCTGTTGTTATAAGAAGCAATATCAAGTAGCCTAAATGTGGACTTATTATATCATATTATATGGTATAGGCATGTCTGATCTGTTAGTGTACTGTCCAAAGAAAATATATTTTCTGGTATCTCAACAATGGGAAATCTGCTATAGTCATGTCAGATTTGGAATGTTTTATCACCGAAAATCTCTTATTACCGCCAATGTTTAAATATTTATTAAGTAGTTTCTCCAAAATACGAGGGAAATATTGCATAGCTATATTTTATTTAAACAAAAAATTTCTAAAATTCAGCTTGTACTTAAAAAAAAACAGGACTAGTCTACAAAGCACTTACTTTCATTATGAGGCAAAGAATACTGAAGGATGTACTAATGTTTAGGAGAATTGGTGTTCTAGAATTGAAGGAAGAGGACAGATTAACAGTTCTACTATTTGACAAAGTAAAAGTAAGTGAATTTCTATATTTAATACCTTTTTTTAATATTATGTTTACTTAAAGTCTCATCGACAGCGGGGTCATTGGAGACGTGCACGCAGAAAACCACCACAATTGAAGGGAATCGGCCATGCCCTTTATTAAGGAACCATACTAGCATTTGACTGTAGTGAAACCATGGAAAACTAAAATTAGGATGGCCGGACCAGGACAGGAACCCGCATCCTCCCGAATGCGAGTCCAGCGTGTTGCCATTGCACCACTTCGCTCGGTATTTAGAATAATTAAATTTACAATTAAAGTTAGTATCAGTTTATAATGTAGTAATTTTTATTCCGTAGTAATAAAAATTTATTATATTTAGAGCACATTAATAAAATTAATGAGACAGGTAATTGAGGAGAAAAAAAGTTAGCTATCTTAGAATATATATTCACATTTTATTTCAAATGCTTTAGGTGTTTTATATTCACATATAATTCACATTTTATTATTATTTCATTACTTAAGAAGTATAACGATCTCGCAAAGCTCAGTCGTTTAATTTTTGTAAGGTTTTATTTTGAAAACCCCACTAATCTTAAAATATTTCTTCATTTCGCAGAAATACTCCAAAATATGATAAAACTTATTCGTAAAATTGTCAGCACTCATTTAATGTAATTAAAGCGTATTTTACGTAGCAACTTGTATGGGTAAACAATTGTTACAGGTAAAACTTTTCTACGAGTATAATAAAGCTGCAGATCGCATTATGGGGCCACACAGTCAAGCACAAGTGATTACGGCAAGAGGTTTATTGTCTTCATGAAGGTAGCCAGTATACATAGATTTCGACAAAAAAATAACAGTATGCAGATTGAATTTTATTATTATTGAGCTGAATGAGTCTGTGTTTCTAGTTGTAGCATGTGTCGGAGATTGTGGTGGTGGCAACTTAGCACTTTGGAAAGGATTAGGTGTGTCTGTTTCCAATAGAACTTTCTGGAATCCAGTATCAAGTAAATGCTTCATTTACTTTTTTCCTGATGTACCACATCTTCTCAAACCCATTAGAAACTGGTTTCTTGACAATGGTTTCATGTGGCCCAATGGAAACTTTGCTAACAAAAATCAAGTAAATGATTTAATTCAGGATATCTCATTTTTAGAAGTGCTTTCTTGTCATAAGTTATCTACACGTTATGTATAATGAGGAAAAACTAAAAGACAGAAAGTCAGACTGGCCACTGAGTTACTATCCCACACAACAGCAACTGCAATTAGAAAATATAGCATAATAGAGGAAGGCCCCGTCATTGCAGATATCATTGATTTGATAAATTCCTGGTTTGATCTGATGAGCAGTTATATTCTAAATAAGCAATATTCTGAAAATCTTCAATCCAAATGTGCTTACATTTTAAATAAATAAGAACAAAATCGCATTTTCTATTTACTGTTAGGAAATGTAACTTTAATAAAATGTTGCGGGGCGAAAATCACTACAAATGTTTCAGAAGGCCATTATTATATCCATCACTTCCATCAAGCAGTTCTTTTTGGATCTGCAACTGCAGTACCTCAGCATTAAATACATTCTGTTACACAGAGTCAACCAAGACTGCCTATAAAATTTATTCAGCCAAAAAGACACAAGGAGGACTGAATGACCGTCCAGCTCATATTGATGCACTAAACCGGCTGAGAATGATAATTCGCGGAAAAAAACCCAAGCATAGTTCAGAATAAATTGAACACACAAGATGGTGCAGATGGGCGGGATGAATTCATTGTCAGTAGTGTTTTGAAAAGTGTCGGCATTATTTAAGACTGTGAAAGGCAACATGATACTGATGGTGGCTCTAATTTACGAGCTAAAATAGAAATGCTACCAGTTAATGCAGAAAATCCAGTCTCAGAAGAGTGTTCTATATATGGACTCCAATACTTAGCAGACTGGCTAGCAAAAAAAATTTCACTGTGAATTCCCTGAACTGGGTTGCCATACTAATGCAAAAAATTACTTGGGCATGTGATCGTGGGCACAGCATCTGCCCTGTGGTGGCTTGTTCCAGCCTTCACATACGTTCCTGCAGAAAGCCCAAGAAATGGAAACTATGTTTCAGCGGTGTCTGGGCCATACGTTTCGCATAAAGCAAGGCTTCTAAAAAAAAATGACCACCACCATTTCGACAAAAGTAAATTAATTATATCCTTGAAAAAATTGTGGCAACATTTGTAAGGCTAAGAATTTTCGTAAGAGTGAAATATCTCAATGGAGTCAGTCAACGAAATTCATCGAATAAGAAATACTTTGAAAAACACACAAGTTCTTCTCTGTCTCCCAGAAAAAAAAGATGTAAAAAATTTTGCGGTGAGGCAGTATTTTTTTATTCCGAAAACAGAACCACTATTGAAGTTATTTCATTAATGTGTTATACTTATAGTAATTGCATAAAGTTAACATCATGATTGATAATGTATTTTTAATTTGCCAATTGTTGCTGAGTCTTGAAAATGTTAATTTTTTTTACCGTTGTTTAGCTTTATATTTATTTTAGGCTGTTCACATTTTTACTTTCTCGTACAGAACATTTTCATTTTCCTCCAGTATTTTTAATTTTCAAATTATTATAAATCTTGCATTTGTTATGTATTTCAGAACTGTATATGTTTTCTTGCAGAGAACATTTTATTGTTGTAACGCATTCTTAATTTGCAGATTTTTGTATATCTTGAAAGAGTTATGTTTTATAATAGCATTTTCCATGTTTTTCATTATGTATTTTTAACTTTGCAAGTGTTGTAAATCTTTTATCTGTTATGTGTTATATATATTTTTATTTTCTTGTACAGGGCATTCTATTGTCCATAATGTATTGTTAATTTGCCAAGTCTTGTATTTACGTGTTTCAGAACAATATTTTGCTTTCTCGTAGAACATTTTTGCTGTCTATAATGTAGTTTTGATTTGCAGATTGTTTTGAGACTTCTAGGTATATTGTTACGGTGTGGTCAGGCCTTAGCTGAACGGCTTGCCTGATCACACCTTCAAACATAAACGAGCGGGATTGCAACGCCACCATTTGGTCGTCGACAGTTGCAGAAATCCCCTCCACCGGTCACTGAGCGCGGCCGCCGAACCGCGCGCTTGATATAGGCCGTCGTTAACCGTCTCGTCGTCGTCATTCGTCATTAGACCTTTGGGCGACCCTACCAGCCAAGCAGACCAGGAAGATGGGTGTCCGGCCGTCGCTAACCGTCTC
>NQII01003277.1:235779-260919 GCA_002778355.1 Clitarchus hookeri | reverse complement strand
GGGGGGTGGGCGCGTGCTGTGCTTCCCCGGCTCGGGGGGGGGGGGGTTCCTTTGCTCGTTACTGTCCTCGGGGTGAGAGGTGGTGGGTGTGGCGTCCTCGGGGAACCCTAGGGTCATTACCTCAGGTTTCTCCCCTGCGCGGGTATCTAGCATCGTGACTAATCTAAGTATGAGCGATTCGCGTCAGTTTACCACATGTTGAAAATATAAGTGCAAACTTTCAAAGGTTACGAAAAATATTTAATTAAATTTTTTTAACACAAAAGTATTAAAGATAAAATTAACTGAAGCATACCCTAAGAAGCGTGATAAATCTATGTACAGATCCTCATGATTGCATACGATTTGAAAGTTTGGTTCGCCCTCAGCGACGGGCTTGCTTTTACATGGCACGTTATTTTCAACCACAAGAAGAACCTCCAGTTAGAGAGGTTTAGGCCGGGATTACGATGACATCACGTTTCACGTAAAAAGTAACGAGCAACAGGTTCATGTAAGCCGGTTACACCCCGACTAATGTCTTTCAAGGTTACCTATTACGATCATTTCATGTAACGTTCACGTGATAGAAAAGCTTGTCAATGTCTAACTTTTACGTAATGCGTGATACGTAATAAGTGACTCTGCATCACGTGATATCGCTGACCAATCACAAATGGGACGATGTTGTGTTACCTTTGCTTTTCATGTTGTGTTGTCTTTGTTTTTTATGAGTTTGTTTTTATTTTCGCGATGTCGTCTGCTTACGTTTTTAATTCTTCTAACACGTATATAATTTTCTCCCGGAAATGAGGGTAAAGGAGTAATAAAAGTTAGGCTAGAATAATATTTTTATTCGTAAATATTAAGAGATTGCCACAGTTCATTAATTATGTTTCTCAGAGGTGTAAAAATGCGTACATGAATTGCAGAATGTTTGCCATTAAGTTTGCAATTTTTAGTAAACCTACTTCATTAATCACAATTTAATTTTCTCAGCATACTAGAGTTTATTACATACGATTTATTCCATATGCACGAAAAATACGTCAATATCTCCCACTCATTTAGTTCTGTAGGTTATGGCTATCTCATAGGCCATGTCTCAAATGTTTTCAAAGTTTGTATAAATAATGAGCGCCATACTTTCCCAACTTGTTCTTGCCGCATCAATATTAAAAGGCAAATACGACTGTATGACTTGAATTTTCAAAGTTTTCAATCTAAAAAGCAACAAAACGAATCCCAGACATTTTTATTCGGTACACACTGGTTACTGGTTACGTGGAGCATCATAACATATCACCCAAAAACACGTTTTACGTACACGTAAACGTATAGCGTGATGCGTGTTACGTGTAACGTGAAGTCATCGTAATCCCGGCCTTAGGTCTGACGTCACGAATTCCACTAGAAATATGCCACGCCTCCATCAGCCAACCTTCCTTGCCTTGGGTGGCAATAATGTAATGGCTCGTCAGTGTATTCGATAGTTACTAATAAACTATTTGTTTTCGATGCATATACACAACTACCCCCTAAGCGTTTACCACATTACTTTACAGTTTGGCAGGACCATGCTCTTGTTTGAACTTGTGCAACAAAACGGCCATTGAATAGAGAACTGTTATACGCTATTAGAAACTTACAGCTGAACGTCTAATTGCGCAATGGCTTCTTATTGTGAACTGTAAAGTGTATTAATCACGGTTTCATCCTCCCTGTACAATATGAGGCGGGGAGAGTTAAATAAATATATTTGACATTTTGGCAGTTAAGTTCCGAACATTATATTTCAATAGTTCTAAGGATGGCTGGAATAATCCACTAGTAGCATCTGTTTGAAATCTTGTTCACCGGCGGTAAATGGTGCCGCTATTTGCTCAAAATGCCATGATATAACTCTATATATATATATAACTCTATACACTATAACTCTAAATATAAGTTTTTTCGAATATGATGTCAAGAGTTGCGGTGTGTCGACTATCAAGATATCCTTCAGAAATAAGACTTCGGCATTAAGAACAGCGAGGGAACTTTTAAATTACAACATGTATACCAATAGTGTAGCTAGATAATAATAATTATTTGATTTTTTAAAATAATAATCCTTTCAAAAACTTCTGCGAACTACCTTAATGCTAATTGCATGATAATCCTGAGTGAAGATTCTATAAGTCTTAATATACAACCACCTGTGAGGAATCTTGACTGTTATTACACTCTACCATTGAAAGATCGCTTTAGTCGTATATCACCAATTGCAACAGCATGCTTTAAAACCGCGCACAATTAAATATGAAGGCATTTTAAGACTTTTATGCCACTCACGTAAAAACCGGGTTGTGTAAAAAAAGTAGCAGCATTCCTCTCTATTCAGAAAATAAGAACAATATTACGTGCTTACATTTGTATAATTTCTAAAGGGATACGATTTGATGCAAAGCGGATTTGCTTCTCAGCCGCTACGCTGTGCCCTGTTCATAAGCAAATTCGTGGTTCCGAAATCCGATCCTTGAACGATGTCGTCATTCACGTTAAAACCAGATCTATTTGCCCCCTCCGCTGCTATGTGAGTTCCTCTAAACACGTAAACAATAACAGCCCAACCATCTCCAATGAGTTAATTTCTCACTGTCTATATATATATATATATATATAGCTCAATTGGGGCGCGAAATGAAGGAATAAATATAACACGCAACCATTTTAATAAAAAGTTATATTTTTACAAGGAAAACCATTTATGGATTAGAAAAAGAAATTAAAAAAATTAAAGTGATCATGAATAAACACATCCACCCCACTTACTTTTTGAATTCACCAACTCGAGAAATCTTTGATATTGAAAGCGGTAAAACCTCATAGTCACTAGCATAAGGAACAATTTTTTTTAGGGAAACGTAACCAACAGCTAAAAGAAACATAAACAGTATGGCTTTATGTGTCCTAACACACAAGGAGGGATGAAGGTTATGTTAGCAAAACCACAATATCGGCACTACTTTCTTCTAACTTTCAAAATCTGGCCTCCGCACCTGATACGGATGTCTATCTTATTGTTGTAGTATTTTAATTATAGACTGCAAATTACGGTATGTTGAGAATGTATCCCATTCACGTATGTGTTAGAATGACGATAGCCTTACTGACTTAACGTATTATTTACTCGATGAAATTAAGTAAAAACTTTAAAAGGTGTACATGTTAAAGAAATAAAATGTTCCGAAGTTATGTGCTCTTTTAAATACTGAACTCAAAATTCGCCTCTGCAAGTTGTATATCTCGCAAAATGAAAGCCAAACAACTGATTTTCTACACTTCCTAAAAATAATTTCTAGACATTTTACAATAAATACAAACTTGGAGAATGCAGAAAAATTTAAATAATAGAAACATTTAAACATACAGGTTGATTCACCAGGAGTTACCGCCACTCACAGGCCTTATTCCTGAACCGCACGCGTCGTTCTACGTAGCTGCACACGACTGTCTCTGTAGCGGCATGCATGATGCACGCAAGTAGCTCCTCACGTGTTTGTGCAGTCCTTTCGTACACAATATCCTTCATCCATCCCCACACGCAATAATATAGTGGAGCTGTTCACTGTATTGCGTTTCCAATTTTTCGTATTAGTCTGTAAATATTGGGAACTGGACCTACAGTCATATAACAGATTTTCCTTCAAAAGACTTGAGGAATAAGCCACGTGAGTAGTGGTAACTCCTCGTGAATCATTCTGTATAATATATGTAAGTTAATGTTTTGTAATAATTAAACAAATAATTTCAAAATCGAATTGATATCACAAAACATTACTTCGTCTCATATTGCTAACAACTTTAAAGCTACTTAATCAATACTATTTATTTAAGAATACTAATTTTTCCCAATGAGGCAAAATCAGAGACTACAATTTTAATCGGCATGCTTGCTTGCAAATTTCAAGAACTGTAAAAACCACGACGTATGAGAGATTCACACTCTTCATATTTTTAATTTTTCACATTTTCTTACNTTTAATTTTTCATATTTTCTTACACTTTTCAAATTCAAATTACTCTCGGCAGAACTTTTGTTTTGTAGGACTGTTCGTAAAACATTATTTGCCGCATATATTCAATTTATGAATAATAATTTAAAATACTTGTATGTAGCTTATCGTACGTATTTCTGTAATACATACATAAAATCCTGTTTAATATTTCTGGCCGATTGCTTAGAACGTTTCGCAGGGAGTGAGTGCCCCAGTGACCGCGGTAACCATTTCGTCATTGCGACGATCTACAAACCCTGCATGCTTAGAGCAATAATAATTTTACCATCACTCGTACAAATATATTCAGTGTTATAATTAGAGCACAACGTTTCTAGACATCAAGCTGATTATTCACTAAAGTAAAAAATTAATAAAACTAAAATTATTGCATTTATTAGCTTCATAATAATCACTGGTCAGTTTATTGCAATGCATCGGACGTAAGTGGAGAAATAACAAGGTTAGGTGAAACATCAAAGCAGAAGTCGCACGACCTCTTGACGACCCGGCCGCTCACCGCGTACGGTCGCCTGACACACGGGCACACACAGCCTTACAGATATTCACGGCCAATGTACTGTTTTTTGGTCGATACCTAAACACTCGTGGCTAGTTGAGTTTTCCCAAGTCTACAAAACTGTATACGTAATTTTTTTTTAAGTTTGCATCAACCTCTTTAGTATTAATAAGAAAAAAACCATACTTAATTGTCACAATGATTACCTTAAGTGTGTTGAATAGCTTAATTCAGACGATGTATTCATTGACAATTTTTATTGCAGCAGAGGTAAAGGTAAAATAATCTCCACTTTATGAAAAAAGTAAATGGTGCACTTATCTGGCCGTAGACTGGTTCATAATAAGGTATGCAGTTCATATTTCCTCATTAATTTACGATACAGTGCACGAAATACTGCACACAATCATGTTATTTCCACAGGGTTTCCAGAAATCACACCCGGAAAATGCTGTGATTTTTTTCGTAACATGTCATGGCCGATTCCCTCCCCGTCCTTACATTGTTCAAGCTTGTGATTCTGCCTGGTCTCTAATGACCACTCTTGTTGACGAAATGTTATGCCCCCCTTTTTTTTATCAAACAAAGTATACCTTTCAAAAACGCAGGTTTACACCATCTATTATTTTCGCGTATTATATACACTGAATTATTAAATTAATTAATTAAATTTCAACAAACTTTATTACAACTTGCTTTTACAATAAAAACACCAATTAACCAAGATTGCTATATTTATTGATTCTTATCATTTTACCTTCTTTCCTGAGGAAAAATAATAGCCTTATGAGCTAACATTACTGTATATGTGTGTGTGTCCCTTAAAACTTTTGCCACGCTTGTAGTGCCGCGTTAGGCCAAACGAACTAATATATTTTTTTAACATGTCATATATATTTTGAAAATAACGGCATTATATGTAATAAATATGTTTATAACGTTTCAAGTTTACTTCAACTCCAGACTGAAATCAGCGATAATAAACATTATTACTACTTTAAACATTCAGGGTTTGTAGATCGTCTCAATGGCGGAATGGTTACCGCGGTCGCTAGGGCACATCCTACGAGACATTCTCAGCAGTAAGTGAGAAATATTAGACATGATAGGCCTATTATTTATCTGTTACAGATATACGTACGCTAAACAACGTTAGGGATAATTTTTTATGTTTTTATTATTGCAAAATATTTTCAGTGTATTAGATAGAGCGTAATATTTCTTATCATGACGCTGCTTATAACCTAAATCAAAATAAATAAATAATAATGTAACATTATTGGCATTTACTAAGTTCATAATAATCTCTGGCCACGTTTCTTGCAATGCATTCCACGTAAGTGGAGAAATAATATCGCGGTTAGGAGAAACAACGCATGTAGCGCTGAACGGGGAGTGTTTGTGTGTACTTAGGCTACTCTTCCTCGAAGCAGAAGCTGTACGGTCACTTGACGCCTCGGACTCTCGTCGCGTACGACCTCCTGACGCATTAGCACATTTTGCCTCAGAAATGTAGCATTTTATGATTTAACTTTGTGCTGTTTTCGTACGAAGCTTTCGTATGGCACATATTAATATACTGTTTCATTATTGGTCGGAAAAATACAGGGATGGACTTCCAGTAAGCTCCTGGTATTCTTATTGGTTAGAAATAAGCCGTGACCAGGCATTCCCGCTGTTGGCCAGTGCAGGCAGTGCGCAGTAGAGCTAGTTTGTTGAATAAACCAATGTTTTATTTCTTTATAAGTTACGGCAGTAAATTATATTAATAAATAGGGTAACCCTAAGGGTCATGGAATGACCCATGTTTGCCTCTTGCATGAACGCAGTCATTAGTGAGAGCTGAGGACGCTAGGGAGTCATTAGCAGTCGTAGTGCCATTTGATAACCTGTAAATGGGTGTCGGGGAGAAGGATATTAAGTGGAGGCACCCTTTTAACATGAGAAACTGTTCTCCTTGGTTCGAGACCCGTCGAAGGCAAATATATGTAATTTGGGATAATTGCGTAATGAGTAATTGCGTAACGAGTAATTGCGTAGTAAACAATTACGAGTATCGAGAGTAAGTACATGTACCGAGAGTAAGTAAAGTACCGAGACTTAGTACACGTACCGAGAGAGTAACTACACACAAAGTACACATGTTTACTCATTGGCTACCGAAACATAACTGACTAGGGTGGTGAGGGGATGTGAGGTGCACCTTGGTTTGACACCCGTAGAGAGCATTTAGTTATAATTAAAGCATAATGAACAATTCCGTAATGAGCAACTACATAATGAGTAATTACGTAATGAATAAGTACACGTACCGAGAATAATTACGTACGGAGAGTAAAAAATGTACCGATACTAAGTATATGTATGTGTACTGAGTACACATCCTACCCCAACCACTGCTTACTCGCAACTGAGGTGTAAATAACCAATATGCTTGTGTTTTACGTCCGCCATATTGGATTCCGCCATAAAACTACCATTCATATCAGCTAGAGTATAACATCAAGGAGATAGGGCCAATGACGCCTAAACCCCCATATAAGCATAGTCAGACACCATTTCCGATCCGTTTAAGGTATAACCGCCAAAATTATAACATAAGCATCAAGACTGATGACGAAAAGGGGATTGAGTCAATGACTCCTTAAGTTCTCTTATAAGTATGGTTGCCCACCATTTCCAAACAGTTTAAGATACAGACACCAAATCATAACATAGACATCACCCCCGACAACAAACAGGACCGCAGGGTTAAACACACCTTAAACCCTCTTATAATCATAGTTGACCACCATTTACGATCCACCGAAGCTATGGTCACCAAATTCATAACATTAACATCACACCCAACAACGAACAGGGTTGCAGAATCAAGTACATCTTATAAACTCTTATAAACATACTTGTCTATTATTTCCGAACGAAATAAGATATAACCAATAAATTCATATCATAGACATCACAAACGACAACAAACAGAACCATATGGTCAAGAACGCCTTAAGTCTTCTTATAAGCAGAGTTGAACACCATTCCCGATCTGTTTAAGATATAACCACCAAATTGACAACCTGGGTATCACTTCTGATGAAGATTAGGGTTTTCGAGTCAATTAGACTTTAAACCCTCGTATAAACATAGTTGACTATCATTTCCGAACGGTTTAAGATATAACCACCAAATTAATTTCATAGACATCACCCACAACGACGAACATACCTGCAAGGTTAAGTACATCTTAAGTCCTCTTATAAATACACTTACCCAACATTTCCCATTCACAGAAGCTATACTCACCAAATCCATAACATGGGCATCACTCCTGATGACGAACAGGGTGGAGGGGCAATTACGACTGAAACCTCATTTAAGCATAGTAAGCCACCATAACCTATCCACCAAAGCTATAGCCACTATATCATAACCATCGTCCCGAAGACGAATAGCACGACGTGGTCAATTACACCTTAACCCATATTAAAAGCATAGTTCACCAACACTTCCCATCCGTCGAAGCTAAAGTCACCAAACCTTTACTCCCTTTTAATATTCGTAAGCGATACACAACTGATAACGACATCTTGGGAAACACACTCGTAATGGGTTCACTAATATATTTTTAATTTATAAGTAAATGTCATACTACATAGCTAGTTGCAGTGTTAAGTGAGTAAAATATATGTGTGTATAAATGTGTTTGCATGTGAGCGAGACCACATTTGGTTGTAACGATTGTTGAAGCTGCGAGACACACCAAACTAAGGAACACCCGCCAGGGATGGTGTAGGTAGAGAGGCCATACACTCCCAAACTCCACCGATAGACAGCATCGCAATCGCCTGAAGGGTTCCAGTACAGAACGAACCTCCATCAAGAACATCTCACATCGTGCGCGCATATCCATTCAGCAAAACCAATTCGCCCGTGCGTCCCCATTTCAATAAAAGATATCATACCACTCTTCAAACTAAACTAACAATACTTTACATACCAAATAAAAAACCGTCATTAGAAACATAAATAACTCTATTATATCATCTAGATACTGGGGCGAGGACCAGTGGACTGGCGAGCATATTGTATCTGTGCACCACCCTGTTTCCGCCCAACCATAATGTGTCTGGAAATCAACTAGATCACAGGTCGCAGGTGTAGCCCAGTGGATTGGTGGACATATCGGTTCTGGCAAATATCTAGAACGTAGGTCTCAGGTTCGGACCAGTACTAAATATCTTGACACGTTAGCACTGTATTAATTTACGCATTCGGTGACGGTATGCATGCATTCGTACGCAACATACCCGATTCCACATCGTCAGTGGTTTATATCACCTTCAAGCATACACGAATTTACGCACTTTGAGCTGTATGGAGACTAACTCTCCTGTCGAAACTGACTATTCACACTACATAAATTCAGAAATTAGTTAAAACTGAAATATTAAGGTATGATGGGGAAAAGAAATCACGGAGACGAGAAAAAAAATACACTGATAGCTACACTCCATGAGATAATTTCTCCTGATTGTGTTATACTGCACATCGCAAGCTGTACAAAATGTTTGATATTAACGGAAAAAGTAAATAGAATAATACACACACTTTACTTTAGTCTCTTACGAAGCGGCTTTAAAGACTCGTTGTTAAAAGCCACCTGTATGTTGGCTAAGATAATAATCAATTCTTGTTTGCAATGAATAATTACGTGCCTGTAACCCTCTTCAAAGCCCAACACCATGGCTTACCCATTCTAGATCTATAAAAGCAGCTTCTATCAACACAAATAACCCAGAACTTCTTTCTCTCCCCGTGAGGGCATAATGAAAATTATGAAACGACATTGTAGTAGTCAAAACCTATCAGTTATCGAGACCTATGGGAAGCTTAAATCATATGCAACAACCCACAAAGATACCGAGTTTCGAGCTTGTATACCTGCCTAAAGAATTCCTTCTCGCATATGCACGTCACGAAATACAATCTCTCTATAAACACCAACATGCCTATCTGCCACAGAACGAAGAAATTACCGGCAGTCTCCCGTGCCTAGAGTGTTTCCAAGGATGTACTACTAGAACAAACACAACTCATCCTAGGAGCAGGTGTGTAAGACACACCGGGAGAGTGCCAGCAAAATACAAATAATAAGGCACCTCCAACACTAACAGATGTATAATTCTAAAGAAAAACGGTAGTCTGATGAACGACATTGCGGTTCGACAGCGATAGGGTTAATTAGGTCTCGTATAACAATCGATCGACCATTCTGTTTTGCAGATACATAGCAGTAAAAATCTACTGAGACACTCGAGATGGTCAACATAAACAGCTTGTTGTATAGTGTTAATACAATATAAACATGCGTTATGTAAGAAGGTTTTCCCTTCGTTGACGGATGTGGCGGAAGGCAGATCGTAACTTTATTCATGTACTGTGTAAGTTGTTGTAATATGAACAAGGAATCTGTGGGTAAGGTCATATCGACATCGGCAATGGTACCGCGAAAACCCGCGGACTCATGAGGTCGAAGTTATGCAGAAATAGCATCCAACTGCAAATATTGTGGCAAGACATTCACAAATAGCTCTAACACCAGGCAACATGAAGCTAGTAACCGCTTATTCAGCACCTCATACAAGATGTATTAATGTGATAACTGTGGTGTGGTTCAAGTGAATATGAGTGGATGGAATGCTCACAGGATGATTTTTTCTATAAAAAAACCCCTCAAAATAAGTGTTTTGCCGATTGAGGAATTAATTAGAGTGTGTAACAATTGTTATGTATTTTTTTGTGGTGTGTCAAGTTTGTAAAATAAAGTTAAATCGTATAAAGGACTTCTACGCTTTGAAATTTATTTCAATCCTTGATAACATTAGTATTTTAGGGAGAAACGATTAACACTAATCTTACGCATATGTACATCAAATATTTGATTCATTTTAGCATCAAATACACTCTTTTTCCAGTGGTCGTACGCAGTGCCTTGATACAAACAAATACCTGTAAGCTGTGGTGATATAAGAACATTAAATGTATGCATAGATATATATGCGAATTCGTTCATGATTTTAGTGGAAACAAATATGAATGGATAATTGAAAAAACACGAAATCTTTATTTCGCTAAAACTATACAAACACGCAAATTTCCATGTATGCTTTACCACTACTTTAAATAAACAATTATTCAGTCGCGGATCGAACCTCCTTCGCAATATACTACGAATTACCTCCCGTCCCGCACCGCCGAAAGTCACTAACATAGTGCGTATATGAACAAAAAATGTATTACAAATGAATACTTAGTACCGAGGCGAATAAAAAAATCAACAGGGTAAAATATGTATATCATATCACCTCGACATATGCTAAATGCAACCATACTAATCTAGTGACGGTTAATGCAAATAGCCATAGAGCACTCGCAGATTATTAGAACAGGAGTAGCAGACCAACATACACTTCAGTTCTACCAGCATAGGTAAACAAATGGTGGATGGTAAGGAGGTCACAACCTGCGCGTTATTCCTTTATACCCCTAGCACGGTCAAAACACATTCCATTCTCAATATAACCAAGCTATACCAAAATGATAAGAAATGGCGTGGTAGTTCCTTTGATGTGGGCGAACCCATTCGCCGATTGACTTCGCAAAACTCTGTGTCTGATTGACTACGACATGCTGCAAACGAGTCTCTAATAGCTGGGCTGCCAGATAGCGATCAACTTACCAGACGCCGATTAGTGAACAGCTTTAGTACGTGTTGCTAGTCAGTAAATACCATTTTCTGACTGGTACAACAGCTGGAGTTTACTGTACACGCATCCATACTGAGATTCTGCATTCCATTGAATTCGTATCGAACCCGAACGCATAAATGTTTTGTGGCATTATTACCACTGCATGTATTGCATTGGTCAACAGGCAACTCAAATGCACGCATAGCATTAAATTAACAGAAGTACCCACTTCACATATTTAGCTGAGATAATTTTAGTTAAAAATAACTTAACGACACTCGCCACACAGTTTTCCCAGCTCAGACTACTGCAAGTGGATATAATTTCAAATATGTGTTGTACGTAACATACATATCTGTTACAGTAATATCCAGAAGAGATAGACGGAACTTATAGAATCCTTTAAGTATTCCAATTCAACTCTCCTGCACGTGAACAGATCTCTGCATACAACCAATAAAAAGAAACAATACATTTATTCGCATTTTGCCATCATTCCTTTATACAACCAAGGTGCTCTATTTAGTAGAGAGCATTCGCTATAATAAATAGGTATGTTCGAACCATGACATTTCCTACAAACCAGTCACATTGCAAATTCTTTTTAAAATCCACTATATGTATTTTTTTGCTAGTAGAGAGATTATGGGGACTTTGGCACATCGGGACCTGGGACTGGAGTGCCAGAACTGTTCGTGTTCTTTCATTCTGGTCGGCCGGCAGACATAATGGATCCAGGTGATCTTGACCTTGGTGGTATTTGACCTTAACCCCGGTAACCTTTGACCTTGAAACATCCCAAAAATAAAATAATTTATATAAAACGTGTTATTAAAAAATTATTACAATAAAAAAAAAATTACCGCGGCGAAAGTGACAGCAGAACTCAACACTTACTTGAGTAATTCTGTTTTGACAAAAACAGTATGGCGGGAGCTCCACAAAGCTAACATTCATGGAAGGGCTGCAAATGCGAAACCCTTTACAACGGAAGCCTACTCTAAGCTGCGAAAGAAGTGGTGCCACAATCATAAAACCTGGACACTTGATGATTGGAAGAATGTGGTATGGTCCGATGAATCATCGTTTACATTGTTTCCTACAAACGGCCGGGTTTATGTATGGAGAACCCCAAAAGAAGCATACGATCCGGACTGCCTGCTTCCTGCAGTCAAGCATGGGGGAGGTTCCGTTATGATTTGGGCGGCTATATCGTGGTATATTATGCTGGTACTATCATTCACATCACTGGCCGGATTACTGCGAATGAATATCTCGACATCCTCAATGATGAAGTTCGTACTATGACTAGCATATTGCTGCCAAACACTGCCATATTTCAAGATGATAATGCGCCCGTACACACAGCCAAAAAGGTTCAGTCTTAGTTTGAGGAGCATCAGAATATCATCAAACAATCGCCAGACCTCAACATAATTGAACCGTTATGGGGAGTTTTAGAGCAGAGAGTGAGGAGCAGATTTCCATCTCCAACATCATTGAAGCAATTGGCGGATGTTTTGGTACAAGAATGGGACAACATTCCGTTGGAAACTATTCAGACACTCTACGAATCTATTACGCGAAGAATTGTAGCTGTTCCAAAAGCAAATGGTGGCCGAACACCTTTTTAATAAATAAATATTTTGCATATGTCCGGTGTTCATATTATTTTGTCCAACCCCTGTATATGGGTGATTTGCATATAAAATAAAAAATAAATACCAAAGTTTATTTATATTTCCCTCTTAAACCATTACCTCTCTCGATTTATTTGTTACGGTGTGTAGAACTTCGAGAATAACCGTATACGAGAGCGGCAGCTACGAACTTTCTGCTTGCTGTTATCTTCATTACACTTCTCTATAATTGTATCTGCATAGAGTAAAAAATATATTGCTAATTATTAGTTAGCAAATGTTTACTCTGTAACAAATATTATTAAAAACAAGAATCACAAAGGAGACAGAGTAAGTATATTTCGTTACGGCACTACACAATTTAATTTCGATTCCAAATTACACTTGCCTCACCCAATCCAATTCACAATTCACAGTTTAGAAAGTTCGGCCATGTCGTAGTTTGCCATAATTGTTGTCATTTTACAAACAGTCATACTTTGCATGCACTCATTCCTCATTAGTTCTTGCACATAAAACATAGTTAACGGAGATGTTTTCTAGAATTTAAACATTTAAAACCATTACTGATAATTGCAACAATGTTATCCGTTTGCGTTTCATGAGTGAGGAAATAAATGCCTGCACTATATTTTCGCATCTGTCCATGACTTTGATGCATTCAGACCCGGCATCAGCTATTGTTCATACAACAAACAGGAAAGTTATTGTTGGCTGGCGCTGTACACTGACGAGGCTCAGTACCCAAGAATCGTCTGTGTGCTTAAATGATTCATAAACCATGCAGCGTGCTACTAGTCTAGGTTGTAATGTTTCATATTACTATAGCCAAACACGAAGTCTATAGTTCATTGGTTGTGACAACTAAACAATTGCCTTGTAGACTATAGCATTCATGATATATTTTTGTGCGTAACAACTGAAAACGTGATTGATTATACGTGGGTCTTAAAAGTTTCCATTTATGTTACATAAACAAAAAAAAAAAAAAAAAACACTTCTTATTTTTCTTGTACAACCCCAACACATCCAGGCGTATTGATATCGCTACCAGACTTACTAGGTTCAGAAATATCAAACCCAAACTGTAGCTTACATTCTGGAATGAAAACAATGTCTATAATTAGTGGAGCTCTTGTTCAGCATTTAATTATCGGTACAGTGCTTGTGCTTTTATATTATTTGCTTTCAAGTTATACGGTACCGCATTTGGTAAAAAAATATTCAATGCAAAGTAACTTTTATAAAATTTTAAACCACCTGGTTTTCTGGTAGAATAATTGTATTATAGAATTAATAACCCTAAAAGATACAGATTATTATTAAAAAATCCAGAGAATTACGTAACTGCTAGAAAATTAACTTTTCATAGATTATTGCTTTTAGATGTCATGAAAAAAGGCCGAAGAGTATTGTCAAGGTTACAAAATTTTTTTTATGTCTATAGCTCTTAGGTAATTGAAATAATGCTCGAATTATGCTATGCATTTGAAATTCACTTATTTCCATCGCATATCAACTAATAAACTTCTATTATCTTGCACACTCTTACATCTTTGGAATAAAAACAGTGTGGTGTGAGTTCTGATCATTTTCAGTCCCACTACATTTTTGATGGGTAACCGAGTTTTGAATTTGGTGGCAGAGTATGAAAATTGCTCTTGTCAGAGCTGGCATATACCTACTGTTCCAAAAACGTTTTCCAGCTTCTCATGAACCAGCTAGTTTTTATAGCGACACCGGGCGTTATCTCTATGACTACACTGCCAGTTTTTGACGTGACAACGTCTTAAATTAGGTTGCGGCTGGGAGTCACTTATGAAAAAGTGTAACGCTCGGTAACGTTACGATGAGTCACCGAGGAGGGGTAATCAAGGGAGGGAAATGAGGGGAGGAAACAGGAGGGGAGCCGAGCCGGCCAAGGAGAAAGCCACCTTGCATGGAAGCAATTCCAAAGACGAACGACGCGGTGGAGCTAGCGTCGCAGTTTTACAATTAATAAATGTAATTAGACGAACCACAAGGAAATTAATAACGCGCTTGATAAATAAAGACGCTCTCGCATTACTAAAAAAATATGTTTAATGAATATTCGTTGCAGTGACAGATATTTTTTTTTTGACGTGACAACGTCTTAAATTAGGTTGCGGCTGGGAGTCACTTATGAAAAAGTGTAACGCTCGGTAACGTTACGATGAGTCACCGAACGAGAGAGAGGCCCGCCGAATGCCTTGCGTCTCTCTCCCACTCAACTATGATCGGTCTGCCGCGCGCGCAGCACTACGTTGTCACGTAAAATCTTCGCCCGTAAAACCGACTTTACAGGCAACCATTTTTTTTTATTTTATCCCAAAAAAATAAAGAATAACAAATCGTAACATTTTGTGCGCGAAAATGTGTCGAAAGGTAGTTTTTTTTATAATAATAACTTGTAATAGTAGTAAATTTGCAAAATAGAACCAGTTATAAGATTGGACATTCAATAGAAAAATATTGTTGTTGTAAAGGCAAAACTATCGGACATACTTTAAAGTTAATGAGAGTAATTTGGGGTTGATAAGTGTAGTTTCGCAAAGAAGACAGTTGTATGTGCAGAAATGTTTCACAAATATTAAGTTGATGGCCACATTGTACATTGTAGCCCACTAAATCTCATATTTTCGGGGTGAGTTGGATGGTTGGAGGGGGTTGAAGCTGGAATAGCACGGAGCTTGTCTCAACTGCCGGCCGCAACTGTGGCGACCCATCTCACATTATTTCTCGTTGAATTTGTTCACGGTAAAATTATGTTAAAAGCAGCTTTTTTTGGAAAAGAAACGACGCGTTTACAAAAGACTCCGAAAACGTTTCTTTGCTTCAACCATTTTAAACTTTATTATAATTTCTTAGTTTTTATAGTTAAAACATTTGTTCCAAATACAGTTCTATATATTACGACAGTCTCTTTTTTTTTTATCTAAAACTATGCACAAAATTTTCACAACTATTTTAATTTTGATTATCTCCAGAAGCCCATTAAAATGTACGCCGTAACAATTTATACTTTAAGAGACTACCGTTAGTCCCTTTACGTACACCTAAAATTTCACACACATCTACAACAAATATATATAATTTAATTTAATCGTAGTACACTTTCACATATTAAAAAAAATAATCATTCCCATTTTTTACATTTAAAAACAAATATTTTAAGACAAAAAATATTTCATAAAAAAATAAATCCTAGCTCCTGCACATGTTTTAAGCCAAACCCCAACAACCACGCTTATTTGCGAAACACAGTCACAACATTCTAGCACCTCAAAAATTAACATTTTTAAATAGTGCGAATTCACACAGGGAAAGAGATTCAAAATAAATTCAGTACAACACCAACTAAGCCCAAAAC
The DNA here is from genome assembly GCA_002778355.1 of Clitarchus hookeri. Lineage (NCBI taxonomy): Eukaryota > Metazoa > Arthropoda > Insecta > Phasmatodea > Phasmatidae > Clitarchus > Clitarchus hookeri. Next base: position 244,606 of record NQII01003277.1, on the reverse strand, counting down.
AGCTTAACTTGCCAGCCAAGGACATTAAAACATCTATAAATGAAAACACAAATGTAACGAGCCTACTTTAACAATAAGTTACTAAGTTACACGAATACGCAAACAAAGGCCAAAATATGTAGTACTTACTTAAGTTTAGTAATTAACTGAATATGGTGGCGTCGTTAGTGTGCCATCGCCGCTAAGCGCAAAGCCCTGAACTGACGTGAAGTGTTCTCGNTAACTGAATATGGTGGCGTCGTTAGTGTGCCATCGCCGCTAAGCGCAAAGCCCTGAACTGACGTGAAGTGTTCTCGTCGCACTGCGTGTAGGGCTTACTTGTGGGACTTTCAGAGGTGACCCTATTATTTTATTGATATAAATTCTGTAGGAAGATTCAATGCAAGGCCTTTGAGTAGTTTTGTATGGACCTGACGCGTAGATGTATAGATACGGTGCTTTTAAAAAGCAGTTTCTAGCCATTTCTAAGTACTCTGAAATGGCGTTTCTAATGTGCGTGATGTCTTGAAAGCACTCAACAGCTCTCTTTTGACCGTCTGAAGTGTTTGTTCTTTTTGTAGATGTGAACATTGGGCGCACGTTTAACAGTTTCGTGGAAGAACGTGTTTTCAAACACTCTGCAGTGCCAGGTAGGCGGGAGCCTTAAGAATTTGACAAAGAAATATTTTTTAAAAGTCTTTTAATAACGCATATGTAAACGATTGCCAATCACTTCTAGCAGGGACTGTGATGAACTCTTCAATTACTGTCGCACTAAACACTGACTTTAAGTGCACGAAGTTGCAACTGTAGGCGCTTAGATGATGTAAGGCGGTGAAGTAGTTCACGCAACATCGGCTACATGATGTATGCCTCTGCGACAGAAGAGAGAAGGCGCACTCAAAATTAGCTCAAAGCAAGGCGAGTCGAACTCGCGTCACATGTTCACAAGCAGCGATTTACAAATTACTTACGCCCGGTTGCTAAACAACTAATGGGTTGCCCAGTTCATCTGCGCCAGGTACAGACTGCTGGCAGCTCGTCTCCCATGCCGAAGTTCTTCATCCTCATATTCTCTTGTATCTCCCAGGCAGGAAACTATGCATAAGACGAACGACTGTGAAACTGCAGGAGCGTTGTTTTTACCAGGCGGATATGTGCAACCTTTCCAGGTTGTGACTTAAGTGGGGAGATGTGTTGCAACGTTCACAGTAGTTATGTGCTATGAGTTTACAGGTCCTGTGTAACCTGTTAAGTGATGATGGCCAATTATTGCGAAAGAACATTGAGTTAGAAATGAATGTTTTCGAGGAACAGTGTTTTTGATGTGGGGATAAGTTAGAAGAACACCAAAGCATAAAAGTGAAAGGAGTTGAGTTGAGAGATTTGGGCGGCTCTTAACAACAAAGCCGATGAGAGGGAAAGGGCGATCCCCGAGAAAACCCATCGACCAGTGGCATCGCCCGGCACGATTCCCACTTGCGAAGATCCGGGGATTGAACCCGGTTCGCTTTGGTCTAACCGCTCAGCCACTGCGGCCCGAAGTGAAATGAGGTACACATTTTAAAATAANGGGGGGGGGGGGTGTAAATACATTTTAAATGAAAGTAGGTCTACGTTTTGTAAGATAGAGCCACTTAAAAAAAAAAGGTTTGTGTGGTATTTTGGGAAACAATAAATCGATTTACACCAAATCTGGCAAACAAGTATTGCTGTGGTAGGCTATGTAAACTGATGTGTTTTAAGTGAATCAGACATGTACTTTAAACATAGTGGACATATAAACATTTTAGCATAATTTCCTATCTCAGGAAACAATTAAGTGATTCCCATCCAATTTAGATGACATGTTATACTTTTGTAGTAAATTTAAATTTACATATCTTATGGGAGAAGTCACGTATTTTCAAAATAACAGCTATATAAATATCTTAGGTTAGTAGCCAAATTTCCCAAACAATTTAAACCAATCTTTACATACTTTCAGTAGCTATTACACATATTAAATCAGCTAATACATAACCGTTTGTCCACCATTTATGAGAAAATTGAGCTGTTATGCCGTATCTTGGACAACAGTCAACCAATTCCCACCAAATTTTGCACGCAAGTAGTACTACGGTAGTACAAGCAAACTTACATGCTTTATGTGGATCACGTAATTTTTGAAATTTAAATGATTTAAATAAGTTTGTTATACCTATTACGCTATTTAAACAAATTAAACCAAACTTTTTATGCTGGCAGTATATGTTAGAAGCACCACTCGTATATGTCTATGCAAATATACTTTTTAGGCAATTTTGTACACAGCATCAAATGAGAAAATATTGCTTTTATGCCATTTCTTGGGAACCAATAATCCGATTTACTCCAAATTCTGCTACGGTAGAACATGTTAACTTTCATGATTGTAAGTAATTCACACTGTGGTTTTCAAAATAACAACTCCGTAAATATTTCACTTTAGTAAATCTTATCCACCAAAACATTAGACTGATTACAACTGATGTTTATGCTCCGAATCCTACCTCCGTAATTCAGTTGTTTGCACGACAGTTTACAGCACTGTACCAGTCTCGGTTTAGGCCGTGTGCATTTGTAATTGTATCCCTAGTGTTGATATGTTTATAGCCTCATCTATAATTATATCGCCGTCAACGAGATATCTAGGCTTACAAGAACATCAACATTATTAGCGTCCATATAAATTATACTGTTACATGCTTACTGCTCTGCTTCGCTTCCCTTGTCCAGACCCGCTCGTGCGAGCGAAAGAGTGTCTCAAGGCCAGGCTGGTAACCCAGGAGAGCACGGAGATTTACTAAGACAAGCCGTTGCGTGTTCTAGGTAAGTGTATCGGGACTCGTGCGCTCCCGACCTTGGGTGGATTGAATTTCTAGGGTTGTATTTTCAAGAACGTAATGGTCATTGCCCTAGCATCTCTCAGCGAGACTTGGGGTGCGGGGAACCTTTTATATCGGGCCAGAGAGACTACTTAAGCCACGACGGAGGGAGGGTTGTACGACCTTAAGCGCCTGGTGTGCGAAGACAAACGAAGCAACGAGCCAGCAGACCGACGTGTGACGGCGAGAGTGACCAGCGGGAGTGAAGTCTGTGGACTGCGAGCATCGGTACAGTGGAGATAGAGAGAGAGAGAGAGAGAGAGAGAGACTGGTGGGCGGGACTATTGAACTGAATGTGTGAGTGACAGGCATTTGGAATGATGGAAATAGACAGATTGAATATGTGTAAATAATGAGTGTGGATTAAGTGACTGTAACCAATCTAGAGACATTGAGAAGGACTTTAATTAGAATTGAGATGGATATTAAGTATTGTGCTCACTAAGAATAACAAGAGTAAAAGTAAATACAGACAGTTTAATGTAGTAAATAATAGCTGTGTGACTAAATTAAAATTAAAATTTACTTCTTTTATTTTTATTAAGACCTACAACCTATACGAACTTGCATACGTCCCTCTGGCATCTTGTAATAATTATAATTGGATATAAGGGCCGCGGTGGTGTAGTGGTTAGACTACTTGCCTCCCACCAAGGCGAACCGGGTTCGATTCCCATGTGGGGTCGCTCCCGGATTTTCGCCGTGGGAATCGTGCCGGACGATGCCGCTGGTCAGCGGGATTTGTCGAGGATTTCCCGTTTCTCACGCCCTTTCATTCCGGCGCTGCTCCATACTCAACCTCGCTTCATCCTCATCGGTTCTCAAGACGGCGTTGTTAAGAGCCGTCCAAATCTCTCCACTTCACTCCACTAATTAGTTATATCGGCAATTTCTAGTCGTGTAAACATAATTTTGACCAAATTAAGAATTATTTTCAAGGTTATAGACAGCAGTAATGCGCCTATAGAAAAAAATTAACAGAAATAGAATACGTAAACTTTTGAAAAAATTGGGAGTTGTAAAATTGTTTACTCTTCTGAGTATTCAGAAAACTTTTCGAGGAAAGAGTGAATTTGAAGGATGAAAATCTCGTTAAACACTGTATTACATGAATAATTTTGAAGTTTGATTAAGTTTAATGCAGTAATGACTTCGTTTCAGACTGGCAGCAAAATTCTATAAATAGTAATAAGAAATATTTTATTTGGTTTGTCAAATATACTTTATAGTGTGCATATGATAATATTGATTGAGTGATACAATATAAAAACTTTTGAAAGAAAATTAATACGCTAAAATAATAACATTTCAGGAGCACTACGTGACAAAATGCAAGAACACTTTGATAAGGGTCCGAAGCATTTAGCGGAAATCAGTTGAAGGTAGGAAAGCGATTTGGACTCGTGTTCACGATATAAAATCGCCCCTTTTTGAACATCAAACATACTATTATGTGAATGAGCACGTGATAAACATGAAATTTAAGCATTTATCATTTTTATTAGTTAGTTTCATTGTACTCGAAGAAGGTAAGTTAATGTATTCTTGGAGCTAATATCCCCGATACACCTAAATGTGTACACAGGAAAAAATCGCGGGTTTGACGAACTGGTGGAGAGACTTCGTCTACATATGTATACGCAAGCAGGTATTGATTAATCATTGGCTCCTTGCTGCAGCATGCGATGCGATGCCGTTGTTGGGCCGGCATTTTGTTGCGTTTTTATCATTGGTAGAGAGTCCTCCATAATGTGTCAACAAAGTCGGGGACCAACTGCAGTACTTAGAAATGTACAAGTGTTTGAAGTTTAGCTTGTCCCTAAATGAGACAGCGAATTCTTCAGGTCCCTATCTACATGCCACACTGTAAGTTAAGTTAAATGGCTGGCTACTTGGTCCTTGGAATGGGACCACCAATTACCCGCATTCTGGCCACACCTATGCCAGAATCCAGAAAATCTAACTGCCTAGTATTTAAAAGCTGATATGAGTACCACAGCGGGTCTCGTGGCTTCAACTCAAGTTGAAACTGCTTGCAGAAATACACCCGTCGTAAAAAAGCAGCTCTTGGCAAGGCGAGCGCGTGTACGGGTTCTCTGCAATGACGTCAATGGGCCGAGGAATCTAGTACCTTGACGTCAATGACTACATGCTACAGAACCTGCTTGTCTGCAGCAATTCACTCTCCATTCTCTTAATTTTTCTTTCTCTGACCAGAGTCTCCCAACATGCGTCTTGTAAGACCACAGTGCAGAGCTGGGATGCCAGAAGGGAAGGAGAATAAATAACTAGAACGAAGGTTTTGCTTTAGTGGGTATTTATTATACATTTGTGAAGAGGGGCGACATTCAATGGCCCTTATCTTGCCACTGTTTCCTCGCATCATAGTCACGTTGCCAATACCAAAATTAAAAAGGAAACTTTTTAATTGACAAAATATAGTAAACCTAGAGACAACCAGAGTTATTTTGATCTGTTTTATTACGATTAGGTGTTTAGAAAAATTATCTCACTGGTAATATATAGTACATTTTACAACAATGTTGTGGTATCTCGCCATTTTTGTACAGTTGCTGCCCTGTTACACTCGCTGCTTTGTACCTTGACATGTCTATCGAGGTCGCTGATTTTCTTGCTGGCTTGTGAGAGGGACGTGAAAATCACAAAAGCGTTCCAGAAAATGAGACTTCTTCACCCTCGTTGCCCAGGGCCTTGGAAGACTGAGCCTATAATTCCGTACGAAAGTTTTCCACTGTGTGAACGACAGGGAAAATGCTTAGTAAAAAAAAGTTACCAACGTTAATGTTGTGAAGATGGGTTACCTAGAAGCTTCAATATACGTAGCTTTTTGTACAACGTTCGATTTACAGGGCAGCCAATACCTGAATTCCTAGATTGCTTGTATATTGGCAGTAAAAGTGTGAAGTGTTTAAAATTCGCAGTTTCAAAATAAGTGCTTGACGCAATACACGGCAGTGTCATATCTCTACTTAGTTGCTCGTCATCTCTCTACTTTGTTGCTCTGTGCATTTTGGATTATAAAAAAAGTGTCTTGGTGATGGTTCGCACCTCTGCTGTTAAGCCTATATGTAGGCATACCGTTAGTTTCGATAATAAAAATTTTATTTTCTAGATTTGAGGATATTCTATGAGTAGCTAGAAATAAACAATTGGATGGCAGGGGCGCCGGGCGCGGGACAAGGGGACGAGCCACGACGATCTTGGATGACGTCACGAGTCAAACCTCCTGCTCTGTCATTCCTTTCATATGGTGGCCATTTTGCCAGCCAGTACTGACCATCCTGCTCAGTCATTTCCGTTCAGTAGCAGCCATATTGTCCCCTACTTCATGCTCTTGCATTCCAAGAGATGTGTTTTCTCAGAGTGCTTCTGAATTAGATTATTATCTCATCCCTTCCTACTTCACACGCCTGCATTCCAAGCAAGGGGAGGGTTTTCTCAGAGTCTTCCCAAATTCTAATACCTTATTCATGCTCTTACATTCCGATTTTATTTTCTCATTCCCTTCTCTTCCATCCATCGGTTTCCTCGTATTCCTTCTGGTGTCCTATTTTTTCTCTTTGGCAGCCAGTACCAGTGGCCATCCTGTTCCCCTACGTCATGCTCTTGCATTACACCCTACCTGTCCCGACAATTTTTTTGTCCCCTGCTTTGCTTTGGCAGCCAGTACCAATGCCGGCCAATTTGACAGATTATAAATTGGGTATAGGGATGCAGGGCATGGGACGAGAGGACGAGCCGCAGCCATCTTGGATGATGCCAAGAGTGAAACCTCTTGCTCTGTCATTCCTTCCCGACGGCGACCATTTTGGCAGCTATTACTGACAGTGACCATTTTGGCAGTCAGTACCGATGGTGGTCATTTTTTGTCTCCTCTTCACACTCCTACATTCCGTCCTACCTGTCCCGACATCATGCTCCCGCATTCCTACTCGTCTCTCTCTCCCACCTCTTTTCTCTCTCTATAATTTTTTCTTGTCTCTCTCTCCCATCCCATTTCGCATTTTATCCCTACTTCGCGCTCTTATATTCCACCATGTCTGTCCCTACTTCAAGCTCTATCATTCCCTTCTATCAGGTACGTCCTCCCGCCAAGTCCCTGCAAGGACGCCCTGACTCGCATCACACCCCTTCCCCTCGCCACTGCCAGTTTCTGCCAGGACACACCGACTGCGGGCCCTATTTCATGCTCTCCCATTCCCACCTATGTCCCCCCAAGTCCCCTACAGGATGCCCCGACTCGTCACACACTACCCCTCACTCCTGCAAGTACTTGCCAAGACTCTCCTGTCTGTGGCCGAAAGGATCTCGTCTCTGATTGGCTATGCGAGGCTCTCAAAAGGGTCTCACCCTGCCAGTCCCTACCAGGACGCCCCGACTGTGGGCCTTACTTCACGCACACACCACTTACCTACACCTCGCAGCATTGCCCTCACACTTACAGTCGACATGGCATGGCCATGTGAACGGCTCCCGGGCTTGGGACCAGGGCAGTACACTACATTAGTAGAAAAAACATCACCGGTGTTTCCTTAGGCGCACACAATATGTGCGTATGGGTATAAGGAAACATCAGTGACGTCACAAGCATAGTGTACAGGCTGTTTCCAACACTGCAAGTGAAAGTCGACCCACCTAAAAGAAACAAAGCAGACAAAGGAACGCACATACAGGTTACAGCAAAGGGGAAGAGCACAGAAGAGAGAGAGAGAGAGAGAGAGAGAGAGGAAGATAGAAGGGATGATAGCGCAGTAACTAGTGAATAAAAGCAAGTACGATACAACTACTAGTTACTACAGTGTTAGGTATACCATTTCACATTTGCAACCCCCCTTGCGTTAAATTTGTGTATGAATGATTGTAGAATGTGAAATTATATACACATACATATCGATAACACACCTAACAAGATAAGAATATCTCTTGCATGGGCTACAGCATGTCACCACTAGCCAACACAGTGCTATGGAAAAAACAATACATACTAGTTACATGCCTGACAAGATAAGGATATCTTTTGCATGGGCTACAACATACAACCAGCCAGCATACCTGACAAGATTAATATGACTCTTGCACATGCTACAATATGCTGGAAAAAATAGAAACAATCATCAACAGTAGGAGCATACCTGACAAGATGAATATGGCTCTCGCATGTGCTACAGTATACTGCTAGAAAACGAGTAAAGGATATACTGGTAACACACCTGACAATATAAGAATGTCTCTTGCGCGAGCTACAGCATGCTACCAGCCAGCATATCTGGCAAGAAGAATATGTCTCTTGCATGTGCTCTAGTATACTGATGGAAAACACACACACATTTCACTCTCTGTGGGAGAGGGGAATGGAAGCGCTTCTGCTTCGACAAACCTGGGGCAAGGAACTGCATATTACTATGCATCCCGAACCCATTCGCTCTCCTGTGGCGAGGAACTGCCTCCTTCTATGAATCCCGACCCCATTCACTCTCCCAGGGACATATATGATGATACAAGCTTGCCCCAGAGGTGTTTTTGATTTAGGTATGGTAACCACAGGGGGCGGTATGAATGAAGTCGTCCAGGATCTTCTGCTTGTCGTCCATACACGAAAGAGTGAGCTTGTTGGTACATTAAAAATGTATACGTCGTGATGGTGCGACCTAATGCTACTGATCATGCATACTGTACATGCATTACTTGATGGTTCATTAAAATACGTTTGTAGTATTCTACAGTGATGGTGTTCCATATAATGCTCTTCTGTATGCCTTTCGCATGCTTTACCATCTTACCATTACAGCGATAAGCATACAGCTTCGCTCTCAGTCAGACAAACTCAATCATATCATTACCTCCACACTCATCCTTGAATTTACCAATCACCCTTGCATTGGCGGGCAAGTAGCAGGGATGAGTGGGAGGGTAGGCACTGG
>NQII01003277.1:210318-229859 GCA_002778355.1 Clitarchus hookeri | reverse complement strand
GGGGGGGGGGGGTTGTGGGCCAGCGTCGCTCTAAAATTCCTAAACCGTCACACGACAAAGTAATGGTTGTCATCTTCTAGCAAATGCAATTCGCGACACGCATCGTGGTACGCGTTGTACAAAATACCATTGACAGTTCGCAAGTATTGGAAGGACGTCGGTCCAGGAACGTTAACCAACAACACATGAAAGAAGAAGCATTCGCGTTGCTTTGGATGGACTGTGTATAATCAGCCTAATTTATTTCCCATAAATATGCCGTCGTATCCTTGGACTGGAAAGCCTTGCTTTCGTGGGTCCCACTTTTTTGACTGTTTGTTCCATGTGAAAAATCGCGGCACATCAGTATACATTAATGTCTTTGCGAATTGACCGAAAATACTTGGTCGGTTGCATAGTTCGAAAAACTTAGTTAGTGTGATTTTTGGGGCAGTTAATTCTTGTTGTATAGCAGTCTCTTCAGTGAAATAAACACTCTGTTCATTTTCAAGGTGCACGACCAAATGTAGAACAGCAGGGTCTCTGTTGTGTATTGGAAAATTCAAAATTCGCCAAAATGCTTCATTGCTGCTAATGTATCGGCCCATTTGATAATGTGTTATTTCGTCGTTGTCATTTACATTTTGAACAGCAACGTATTTGCAAATGTATTTGATGGACTTCACCGAACTGCAGAACTCAACGTTTATGTGTGCTTTGTAGGTTTTGGACAGCAATGGCGAATACGGAACCACCCAGCGATTGTAAATGTCAACAGGATTTCCACCGTTTTACATGCGCAATTGATATGATTGGCCACCATTGTCAGTGTCTCTACAACGATACAATGGATAACCATAGATATTAGTGATAGTATCGTTTAAACACATTTTTGGGAAACGTTTCGTACATTTTCCATTGTCCATGCACGGCGCCGTCATTTTGAGATCACCGCATGGACCATGGATCATGTTAGCGGTAACAATGTCAAACAACTCTTGATCGATATTCCGATCCGGAATTTCTGGTGAAATAATTTTATCAATTTCTTCTGGCCGTACTTTGTCAACCAACCAAATCAAAATATGTGCATGTGGCAAACCTCGTTTTTGCCTTTCAACAGAATACAGCCAGTAACGTGTTTCGCCGAATACATAGTGATATGTATTCATCAACGATTTTAATTTTTGTTTGAAGACACGTGCAGTGATATCATGGCGATGCATTGCTGTTTGACCTGGTAATAACGAAATTTTAATTTTATCCCAGTTTGGATTGTACGTAAATGTAATGAACAAATCTGGTCGGCCGTACGCAGGCACGAAAGTCATGACGTCTTGAATGTATTCTTGTATATGACGCGGACTACCAATATATGATGATGGAAGAATATATGCGGTATCGATGTCGTTGATATTAGTTGTTTCATCTACTTTACTAACAATAGCATCACGCAAATGAATGTCCTCCTCAGAACGCAGCTTCGCTTGATTATACTTGATGTACCGTAATCGCTCGCTTTCAATTTCCGCATACATATCAACGATGTATTGATGAAACAGCTGGTGGCATCGGAGAATGTTGTTGTCTTAATTTGCACGAATCATCAACCGATATGCGTAGAAGTTCATCGCGCTCACTTTCTTGTTGGTTTCTGCATATGCAAAGTAAAAATATAAAAAAGACAAAAATAAATTAATCATACAGAAAAAGAAAAAAGAAAATAATGTGTAGATTGTACCTGTCGCTGGATTTCTTTGTTTGATGTTGAAATGATATCCATCTTCTCCTTCCCAAAATATCAATGGATTTTGCAAAGCGTCGTAATAACGATGGCTGTCTTGAATTGTCTGCACCGTGTTATCTCTGCATTGGATCCGTATATCTCGACGTTCGTATGCGTCGCCAACTATAACAACTGCAACTTCATTAACGGTTGGTGCCTTGTATCGGCCTGTGTGCTCTCCAGATGGTACTTTGTCTGCTTTGATGACGATCATGTAGTTTTAGTTTTGCAGTTTGTTTGAAACAGTATTGAACAACTGGACCAACTGGTTGTGATTTCGCAAAAACTGTTCCAAAGTCGCCACAATTTATCTCTCCTCCATCTTCTCGATGTGGCTGTATTGGCAGCGTGTGTTTATTTGTTGCTCCTCATCGCCCATAAAGTAGATTTGCAAGAATTTTGGATCGGCATCAGGCATTGACATTAAAGAACCAATTTGATGATACACTTGGCCCTGAATCTTAAACGTTGATTCAAAAATGCGACCATCGTGATTCTGAAAAAGTGTTGTTGCTCCAAATGATGTCATTTGTAAGCAAGAATTGAATTTACGAATTTTACGCAAAAACAATTTTGATTGAGGTATGGCTCCAGCCAATAGTGTTTTCAATGGTTCTGGTGGCGAATTCAATGGTGGCAGTACACATTTTCCAGATGCGCAACAGAAACCGGCCGATTCACCTTTGTATTTGAATGCATGGCAGTGTTGGCGTTCTTTGTTCATAGCGGCGATGACAATTTGTGAATGTGACGAATAGTCGATGTCCGACTCATATTCGAACGCAAGGCGGAGAAGTGATGCACGTGTCAATGCGCGATGTACTTGCAGGTGCTGTCGTTCATGTGCTCTGTGTGCGTCGGTGGCTCGTTGACGCACCTGTCTTTGTCTCAATGCATTAGCTCGAAGGCGTTCATTGCATTGCTCTTGATTTTCATTTGCACGTGTGTTTGCAATCTGGTCTCTTAAATTTCCATTGCCCGTCAATTGATATTCTGCCGTTCTATTTAACCGACGGGTCTGAACTATTTGTGAATTCCGTGTACGTCGACCAACATTTCCTCCTCTACTCCCGCCAGGACTGTAGGTGAAAGGCGTCCAGAAGGAATATGAGAAAACTAGGGTGGAATGGCTGTTGTACTGGTAAGGATGGTCTGATCTCGTCTAGCATCATGCAAAGCATCGCACAGCACCCGACGCTTGCGCAATATGTGATGGTTGGTTGGTAAGTGCCTATAACTTGTTTACTTTACATTTTATTTATATATATATATGTTTTGCATTGGTATGCAGCAGTGTCAACCTTGTCGCTTTCCATACTTCACGACTCTGTCATAATATGTTTCTTTAGTCAAATGCTATGTATGTTGCTTGGTGGAATTTGTATATCTCTGTAGCATAGCTCGGACAGAGGGTATACGAGAGAAAGAACGTTTACTATTTTTCTGTACTAACCAAGGCTACCACCCCAATTTTTCAAATGCATAATGTTGTCTATCATCGAGCGAAGCGCTGTACAGTGCTCGTCACTTGTGCAATACATGTTGGTTGGTTGGTCATAATAACTAATTTCCTTTTTGTTTTTATGTCTACTAGTATCAGCGTTTCGATAGTTTTTTTTGTCTAGCATAATGTACAGTGTTCGTTGCGTGCACAATATGCAACGGCCGGTAGGAGTTATAACCATTTACCTTTACATTTTTTTAAAAATATCTAATTATCAATATATATAGCAGTGACATAGACTCTTGCATGACCACTTGTTTACATATACTGTATTTAGTAGCAAGCAAAGGGCCACAGCCTTTACAAATAGCATAATGTAACATTACATTAACTTTGGTGATAGATATTATACAACAATTATCATATTGTAGATTTTTTTAGGTTGGTTCGTGTGAAAATAAGTTCTTTTTTCCTGTTGGTGGTCATTCCAGCTGTTTACTAAAATTCTCGACATTAGAGTAATACAAATATCTCTATTACGAACTGCCAAACTATCAGGTATTACAGTATAGGTTCGATACGTTATAATGCCTGCAGCGTGGTTGCACCTATGTTGAACCTTTATTATTTATTACTACATAACTTAATTTTTTTCACGTATGGGACGATTTTATATATGTCGTACACGGGTACCCTAACCCGCTTGTTAGACTGACGCAGTTTATTGCAATGTTTGGCCCTCGCAGTAGAACCATACTACTGTACTCATCCTATGCTATCGGAACCATTGAACTGTAGCTCACATTGCCGGATGGATTGTAACCTGGTACGTGTGCATGCCAGCATGCATGTGAGTGTACGTATTGTCTGGAGCTCACGAGAAGGCGAGGCTCTGGAATTCGGGCAGGGTGGGTGAGCAGGAGGGTGGGCCCGATGGGCTGCAATGTCACCACCGGGGCCTCCAGCCTGTACTACCAGTACTAAAACTATCAGTTCGCAGGGAGATTTTCCTGTCATACGACACGCATACAAATATACTCTATAATGTCATGGTATACGCCTCTATTATTTCTTTTGACAGTAACCTTTAAATTCGCTATTTTAGGTGCCCGTTTGCCTGGTGCGCGAAATGTTTTACATTGTGTTTGAAGTACACATTTTTAAAGCGAGCTATTTATTGTACATATTCGCAATCTGTTCCCGTACGAAAATTAATCACATTTCACAATAGTTACAATTGTTAAAACATCTTTTACATTACCAATACTAATTTGAAGACTTTCAGTATGGCCAAAAACAACATTTTTAAACTGTCTTAACTTAAATTGTTTTACTTAAATACCTGCGAAACAACCATAGTGACCTGAAAACAATTTTGATGGCATAAATTTAGGGCGAAAACAGTTAAGATCAGGAATGCATAACTTTAAAATACTCTGAAATGATATAATATTACCGCTTACCTCAAACAGCGGATGTTGTTGTTTGGTGATAATTGATTCACTTTCGGAAAGTGGCAGCGCCAGTTCCGATTCAGAAGAGGAAAATTCGTCGTCAAATGAATCACTCGAGCCACTGGAGTCACGGCTTAGGTATACCACAAAACTGTCTATTGCGTCTTCCACACGACATTCCTTTTGCCAGTAGTCTGCTTCTATATTTTGGACATGCGAACAGTATCCTTGCCAGTCTTCTTCAGCGACGGAAGATATTACTTCCGTCGTGATTTCCATTAGCTTTGTTAACGACAAGCTAGCAGTAATGTTCTTTTCCCGCACTAGTCTCTTTGTTTTAGACCACGCTAGTTCAATGGGATTAAGTTCGCACATATAAGGAGGAAGTCTAAGAACATCGTGTCCATGCAGTTTTAAAAGTTGGTCAATGCGAAATACTTTTTCAGGCTTCCTGTTCTGCGCAATTAAGTCGAAAAGCTCTGTTTTTCGCATTTCATGAGTAAAGGGAATGTTGTTATTGGTCAACCATGACTCCATTTCCTTTTTCACTGCATACTTCGATGGGGGTTTATTTTCTTGCACTGAGTGGTAAGGCGCATTGTCCATAATAACAACAGACTTTTCCGGTAGGTTTGGCAATAACTGCTTATGCATCCACTCTTCAAAGTTTGCAGAATTCATCTGCCCATGGTAGCCCCCCGTAGCTCTGCCTGCTGGAAAAATTAGCAGTGCATTTTCAATGAATCCAGTTTTAGCACCTGCATGAACAACAATTAAACGGTTCGAAGAACTGCTGTTGGTTAACACACCACGTTCAGTATCACTTTGCCAACATTTGTTAAATGTGATGTTGCTATCAACCCAGGTTTCATCAATGTAAATTATGGGGCGCCCCTCCATTCTGTAGTGGAGAATTGATTTTAAGTATTTACAACGCCAGTGGACAATGTGCGGTCTTTCCACTAATAGTTTCCGAGAACTGTTACACCGTTTCCATTTAAACCCCATTTTTTTCAGTATCCGCCTGAGCGTGTGAACACCCCATGGAAAATCAATTTTTTCTCTCAAAGCAACGAGAAGCTTAGGACATGTTGGTACTTGTTTCTGTACTAAGTAAAAATCATGAATGACGTCTCTGATTACTCTCCTATCAAATGAGTCACAGCGCACATTTCTTTCATGCGGACGCTTTCGGTGTTTGCCTGGTGTTGACAGCGAACTGTTACAAGCATCGGCACCTTCTTTGCGAATTCTGGAAACACTTCTCATAGAAATTCCAGTGTATTCTGATGCACGCAGATTGGATTGAGATAATAAATGTTTTATTTGACCATCAGTAGCTTCTTCGTCACATTTATTTATCACATGTCTGATCACCTCCCTCGCTTCGCTATGTATAGTTTTCCCTTTCTTCCTAGACTGCGCCATAATATACCGTCCTGATACACACGCAACCGACACTAACTCGTGACTGACTTCCAGAGAGCTGTTTATTTTGGGATGACTAGTAGCGAGGGTGTCCCGTTACTCTGACAGCGGTCTTTAAATGCAGGAAGGGGGCAGGGAGGGTTTGCGGCCCCGACCACCACCCGCCACGCAGCCTTGCCTTCTCGTCAGCTCCCTACTGTATGAGTGTGTGTGTGGGTGTGTGTGCGCGATAGTGTGTTCTGTAGGAATATACTGCACGCATAGGTGTGTTTTCAGCATGTCGGAATTCAGTCATGTGTGTCGACGTGAGTTCTCCTAGTGGCCGTCAGCGGTAACATAAACAATGTTGGCGCTCCCCCTGACTGGTGGCAGGGTAAAGAAAATGGCTGAAGACTACTGTGACCCCAGAAAACGCCGGTCGTGCACTCTAGCGGTCGAATGGAGAAGCGAAGATGCCGAGAGCGTCTGTATGTGTTGCTCAAACATTCTTCGATACGGAACTGAGTTCGAGACTTGGAACTATACAAATGTCTTGTATTAATTCTCTTTCAGACTTTGACAAAATCGGCTGTTTTTTCTTTTTCTATTGATGGACGTGAACCTAATAATAGCGTGGGTTATAATAAATTAATAATACTGAAATAATAAATATGTACTTTTACCATTTTTTACTGACGTGAGAGATAAGTCATACAGTCTGATTAAACTGTATTATTCCAGCTTGGATGCAGTTTGTGTGTGCGCGCGCGTGTGTGAGTGTGAACCTGTGTGTGCGCCTGTGTGTATGTGTGCATGTTTGTGTCCATGGGAGTGTACATGTGTGCGCGTGCGTGTGCGCGCGTTAGTGCGCGTTCATGCATGAGTGTGTGAAAGCATGTGTATGTGTACATGAACGCATGTGTGCACGTTGTGTATGCATGTGTGGACGCGCATGTGTGTGTACATATGTGTGAGTACATGTGTGCGTGTGTGTTTGTGTAGAGTGAACATTTAATGTGTCTGTATGACATGTCTCTCACAGCCTACATATCCAGAAGATTGTGACCTTCAGCATACATGCTACTTGAAGTTTGTGTATAACTCGTCCAGCGGCTGTGACCTTTAGTGTATATGGTACTTGCACCTTGTTTATTATTCATCTCTAACCCTACATACTTGATGACTGCAGTCTCCAGAGTACACAGTAATTGCTATCATTCAAACAAAGTCTCTCCCTACATAACCAATAGCCAAGGGTTACATTAAAACATGTACATGTTAAAATAAGCAAGGTGCATGGATGGAATGTGAGAAAACTAAGGTGGAATGGCAGAGCATGCGACACGTCCCTGTTAGGACGATAGGTGAAAGGAGACAGGAGAGAATATGGGAAAATCAAGGTGAAATGGTAGAGTATGAAACTCGCCCCTGCCAGGACGTCAGGTGAAAGGTGCTCAGAAGTAATATGATAAAACTGGGGGGAAATGGTTGTTATACTGATCGGGGCGGTCTGGTATTGTCTGACATCATCTAAAGCATCGTACAGCACCTGACACACTTGTGCAATATGTGCTGGTTGGTGAGTGTTTATAACTTGTTTCCCTTATTTTTTTAATACTTTTTATATCTGTTTTGCATCTATATGAATATACTGCACGTATAGGTGAGTGTTCTGCATGTCGGAATTCAGTCATGTATGTCGACACGTCTGCACCTAGCGTGGGACAACGGTAATGCAAACAATGATAGCGCCCTTCCTGATAAATGACAGGGGAAACGAAGATGACTGAAAGCCAACGTGGTTCTAGGAGATGCTGTGTGACCTTGGAGCCTGACATAACTCTCTCTCAGCTAGTGTTCTGTGTCATCCGTTCGACTTTCCAAGACCTGCACGGTTTTCACGTCGCCAGCCGACCATCTGAGCTGCCTCACATATTCCCTGGCATACGACAACGGTCGTGTTCCGCTTCTTGTGTTGTACTCTAAATGCAATGGTTTCGTTTCAGTTGATTTGTAAGGAAGTCGTTTGCTAGTTTGTTGTACTGAGCAGCAAAGTCTGGTATTGTATAACATCGTTCATTTTTTCATTGTATGTCTGGTTGTTAAGGGTTACCCATGCTACCAATGACATGATCTTGTGTAGGACTGACGATGATCATTTACATTATCATATGAGTATTTTTACAGTTATCAAGAATATGTGCCTCTTGTATGTATCACAGTTGTATATATTGGGCTCTATTAATATCTTGGTTTGTTGTAAGGTATTCATCCTGAATTTTATTTGTGTATATGTGTTCATACTTATTTGGTTCCATAAATTATAGTTAACTATGCTTATAAGTATGCTTAGGACATATTAACCCATGTAGTGATTTTCGTTTTCGGTAGTGAGTTCTTCTGTGTATATTGCTCAAGCATCCCACCGATTGGGAAGTGAGTTCGGGACTTGACACTATACAAAAGTATTAATTATCTTTCAGACTTTGACCAAATTTAGTTTTTTTCCCCCTAGTGGTAGAGGTGAATATGATATTATCAAGAGTTAAGATAAATGAATAACCTAGAAATAATTTATACACTTTACCTTTATTTACAGACTTGACATAATAAGAATTCATAATCATATTTGATACATGCTCAACATATTCTTGATTCAAGCGGTACATTTATGATAAGTATTTTTGCAAAAAAATTCCTGTTTATGAGTATTCTAGCCACTCTTATTCGAAAATGCCACACAACAGTTAACTCATGGGTAGGTCTTTTAGACGGTGGCAAATTTGCAGTTGCTATCTTTATGATGTTTGGTTCTTGTGCGCTTACTGAATGTTTTGCCGCAATACATACACTCGCTTCCCGATGAACGATAAACATGTCCTTTGCACTTCTTGTTATGTCTATACAGATTATCACTGCGTGTAAACACATCATCGCAGTTATCACAGTGGAACAATTTGTATGCTGAGCTGAATATGCAATGAGCGCTTTCATGCCATCGTGCATTACAACTATTACTAAATGTATTTCCACAATAGTGACATTGATATCGTAATGCTTGCAACATATTTTCAGGATCTCTTGCTGTTGGCAGTGTTACAGATGGTAAGTCTTCAACCATTGATCCCATTTTCATATCGTAGCGGAGTACACAATCGCAGTAGTGACAATGATACTGTATTGCTTGTAGAGTCTCTTCAGGGTTTCTTGCTGTTGTAAATTGTAAGTCTTCCACCATTGTTTCCATCTTAATACTGTAGCGGAGTACACGTTCGTAGTAGATGAATATAGTAGTAATAACAACCTGCTTTCTTCCACCATTCTCGATAACGAAATGACGTTCATTTTACATGATGCTTGCTTAAATGTGCTTCTAAATATTTTCCTTTTCATTTTATTTGTATATCAGTTTGAATCGGAGTATAGTCATGTTGACCTTATCGTTCCCGCACTTCACAACTGAAATTTCTACGTCTAACATAACATAATGCATAGTTGCTTATGCAATATACTTAATAAACATAAGTTGTTATATGTATATAACTATTTGTTTTAAAATTATTTTAATATTTGTTTGCAACTTCGTGTAGCAGTGATGTTTCTCTTGCATGACTAATGGTTCGAGACCCTTACGTAACATGTTAAATCCTTTTCCATGTGAGTGGCAGTGTTCTTTATGATATGCTGCCAGCTTCGTCAATGACGAAACTCTTTCTAGAGCCTTGCATAACATGTTAGACATCTTTATCCTTGTGTGGGGGCAGTGTACTTTATGATAGGGCTCCAGCTTCGTCAATGACGAGACACTTTCGAGAGCCTCGCGTAATATATTAGGCAGATTTATCGCACAATGGCTGAGTGCACTGGACCATCTACATGCGTCTGGCGGACGTTAAGAACAATTCTTTGTTGTCGACTGTGTTAAAATTGTGAAGAGATTCCACCGTCACAAGGCTGAAGCGAAGATTGGTGAATATGTTCGTATTTCACTTCTCAAATCACCTTTTTGCAAAATATTACATGCCGAATTGGTATGTGGAGGTTTATCGTGTTGACATGATTCTCCATTACGATGAAAGGATCTATGAACTCGTCGATCTGAATGGCGACAATCTGAAAGGTGGATTCTATGAACAAGAGTATATGCTAACATAGTTTTCAGACAACTATTCGGTCAAGAATGTGTTATGTCACATGGGTAATCGTCTATTCGTTAGGTGGGCGGGCTTTTACCCTCACCATAACAGTTCGGTCCTCATATCTGCACTTACAAATGTGGAATTTGTGTTTCTGTGAGTGTTGTGTATGCGATTGTATGTACTGTAATTGCATGTAATTTTAGTGAATAAACATTATTCTGAGACAATGAATTGTGTGTACATTATTGTTCCCACATGCATTGTGTAAGTGATTATTGATTTCCANCCAATGCCAAGTGATTATTGATTTCCACCTGACCTAGGCTCGCACCAGAGAATAAATTAAATTCACAACTATTAATACGTGCATAAAAAAAATGGAAAGTAGAAGGACAAATAGTAATACCATAAGTTTTACATTCAGGCAATAATTTAGCTGGAATGGTAGCAAAAGGCTTTCTGTCTAAGCTGACAATAAGAAGGTCGGAAACTTTGAATAACATATATAGGTTTATGTTGGGAAATAACACAGAAAAAACAAAAACACGATAACTCTGAAAACTATCCTTATTTGCCAAAGGAACATTCACTATAACATTAAGTGAAGAATTATAAAAAATTGCCCCGTATTGTACGGAAGCCATAGTAGGCAAAATTATTTTCAAAAGTGACTGGGGTAATCATATGCAAAGGAAATGTTATCAAATGTTGAATTTGGTTCAGAATGTCGATGAAAGCCTTAGAATTCAAAAGTGTAGAGCGTAACTTGCCATGGACACTAGTCTCGATGACATGCTTCAAATCTAACAATTTTAGCCTGGCGCTAGACAAAGCTTCACTGACCTTCAAAATCTTAGTACTAAGGTCTAGCGTGAAACCAATAATTACAATACTATCCCACACTTCATGAGTGGTTTGATTCTACACTGAATACAAAATGTTAACATTGTTCGGATAGTGAGTAGCTAATTTCTGGATTCCTTTGATAGTATTCAAAACACGGTCTTCAAAATCCTTGACCAAAACGATATGGTTTGCAACATTTACTAAAATTTTGTCTTGATTATCCACAAAAAAATTAAGTCTCTCTTCTAAGCTTTTAAGATCATCGTTATCGAGGGTTCCAAAAACTATTTTGAGAATCTTCTCTCCAATATATAACATTCCCATTTTAGTATGCGACTGAGGCAGGAGAGAGGTAAGCGTACGCACTTCTGTAATAAAGGCACCAAGGTTATCCTCCAATTATAACAGTGCAAAATTGAAATTCTGATCAAATTAACTGTTGACCTTTTCAATGTTTTTGTGTACACTAAGAACTCTATTCAACATAATGTATAATACAACACATTCTTCTTGCAATTCTCGAAGATCAAAGTTAAACACAATATAATAGAAATGATCAGAGTATGTAAGGTCTTCATATTTTTCAAAAATGACTCCAGTATCCAAATTATTTACCATGACCGACGAACCATAAAAGTAGCTGGCAACAGCCAGGAGGATGCCCAAGGTAAACATGTTGGTCTAACAGGCAGAAACTGAAGAAAAAAAACAGAATATCACCCCTTAAATAGTAAGGTGGCACAAATAAAACAGACTGCAAGGGGAAGCAATTGAAAACACACTACCATTAGATTAACCATACTAAATGGCAAAACCAGATCAACAACTAAATATACAAATTATTATCAGATAACCTAAAGATCAAGACCCAATTACAAAAGCGTATGTCACATCTGCAAAATATTAATCAAGAACCTAACTCGTTCAATACTAAAAAAAAAATACAAAATACCCAAATAGTTCACCAAATTAACTGGCCATTGAACACATAAATTTCAGTAGTTAAAATATATACTTACATATTAATAAAACATTCTGAATTCAGAACACAAGACATTATTTGCTACAAAAACAAATTAATTTAACCTAGAAACAACTTAACTTAGTACTTCACTTAGTTTAATACCAAGAAATTGTTTTTGGAAATGTGAGCTCACAAAAATACATGGATCCCAAAATGACTCGGCTCAGTGGATGATCAGCCCACGAACAAGACGAAGTCAAAATCTAACAAGTAATAAATGTTACTGGATTACTTTGAGGGAGAAACAAATTGTGTGGTTGTACAACCAAAATAAACAAGTGCATAATAAGGGTCTGCAGCTCCTAAACAGCGCAACAAGAAAGTTACTTTGTAGCATGAAATCTTTTAAAATGGGAGACATCAGCTCTTGTCATAAATGCTCCTGAACTAGGATCAGCCAAAGCGACAGTGACTGGAGTCAAAAACGTTGAATTTGATACGGGCCCGACCAAAGGTAAGATAATGTTTGCCATTTGCTTATCAACTGCCCTGCTGACAGGGTGTGCTTTGCAAAGAAAAATGTCACCTACACCAAAAGGATTATCAATTCTACCTTTATTATTCTTGGTAGACTCTTAAAATAAGCGCGCTTTAAATTATTGAGGGTAGATGCCTAAATATTACGAACTTCTTTAGGTTCGTTCGGTAACAAGTCATTTAGATGCCACAGATTTGACAAAGGTTTATTTGATGCAAATATAAACATACAATTTAATGGGATAGTTTTGTGTGATTCATGTTTGGCATAATTGAATGCCATTTGAAGCCAAGATAGATATTTACCCCGAATTGACTGGTCCGTCTCATGGGACGCAATGAGTGCTGAACGAAGGTTTCGATTGAAACGCTCCGCATGCAAGGAGGTGGATTGTAAGGGGACCAAATGTTATGATGAGTATGCTGTGAGAAAAAATAAAAATTCTTAAAATTATGAGAGGTAAATTGTGAACCGTTATCAGAAACAATGGATGAAGGTGTACCAATATTTTGAATAATGCGTACTTGAAGGGCACGAATAGTGGATATAGAATCAGCTTTCCGAAGTGAGATTAATCATACAAATTTAATGAAAGCATCAACACACACTAAAACGTATTATTTCCTAATATACACCTAGAAAAGGGACCAAAAAAATCAATGAACAATTTTTCCATGGGTTTTTCAGCTATATCTGAAGATAGAAAACCTAAATGTGTATTCTGAGCCGGCTTTCTCAGAGCACAAATTTTGGAACAATTCACTCACTCAAATATTTCAGCATCCATTCATTTACAAATGAAGGACTGACGGATAGCCTGAATAGCTTTGTGTGTACCCAGGTGAGCGCCAAGAGGTGATGAATGAAAATACTCAAATATCATAGATTTTAGATGATCAGGCAATACTATACGTTTCCACCTGTCATGGGATCTGTAACAGAGGAGCCTTTGGAAATAAAGTATGGTTTGTGTTCAATACCTGATTTTAAATTTGTGATGATTTGTTTTAAATTACTGTCTTTTTCTTGGTGTTCTTTAATGTCTGTAAAAGCTAATGAAAAACTACATAAAACATTATAATTTGTAAGTACATCAGATTACACATTGGTACAGTCAAACATAAGTGGTAGAGCATCTGCAACTACATTTTGAGTTCATTTTATGTGTTACACTCTGAATTTTAAAGAAGAAATCCTAACTACCCAACGACCAAGTTTTCCAAGTTGGCGTGGATGAGCCAAAAGCCACGACGAAGCCTGGTTGTCGGTTTCGAGAAGAAATTCCGCATTTCCCAAATATTGCGTAATATGACAAAAACTACGGCCAAACACTCCAATTCATATATAGTGGGAGACTTTTTCTCTTGGGGAGTAAGAGTGAGTGATGCAAATGCAATTGGCTGACGACAGCCACCAATCTCCTGAGCCAGGACAGTTCCTATAGCTTGACTAGAAGCATCAGTTTGAAAGATTAATTCTTTACTGAAATCTGGCATATGTAATACAGGAGGATGAATAATATCATTCTTTAGAGTGTCAAAGGCTTTTTGCTGCTCCTCACTCCATCAAACTTTACTGATTTTTTTCTCAACTTATTCAGAGGTGCTGCCTTTCAGCTGGGTTCGGAATAAATTGGCCAAAAAATTGAATCATGCCAATGTACTTAGCTATACCTTTTACATCTTGTGGTGGAGGAAAATCTCCAATAGACTAAGTCCTTTCTGGATCAATAGAAATTCCACTGGAATAAATCCTGTGTCCGAAAAATGAAATTTGTTGAACTGCAAATATAACTTTAGATGGGTCAACAGTAAGAACTACCTTTTCTAAACGAGAAAATACTTCTTTTAGGTGATCCAAATGTTGTTAAAAACTGTCGGAATAAATGACACGATCATCCAGATACTTATAGGCAAACTTGAATTTAACATAATGAAAAATCATATCTTAAAGCCTGGTAGGTACTTGAGCACTCGTGTCCAAGCCAAACTGCACATGAGCAAATTGCTACAGGTTACAAGGAACAAAAACTGGTAATTGGTTTGGAATCTTTTGACAAAGGGATTTGGTGATATGCCGCGTTTAAATCGATAGTTGTAAAGAATTTTGCTTATCCAAACCTATTAAATGCCGAATGGAGATCAGGAAGAGGAAATTATTCAATTTCAATATTTTTATTGAATTTCTGGTAGTCCACAACTATCCGATATTTCCCATTGGGTTTTGGTACCAAAACGGCTTAACTAGCATATTGGGAAGTAGACTGTTCAATAACGCCTTGATGTCATAAATCTTTAACATGATTTCTTAAAATTTCCATCAGAGTTGGTGCCAATCTATATGGATGACACTTGACATTTTCCTTGCTAAGCAATTTTTTCTGGTATTCTCATAATTTAGTGAGGCCTAAATCAGTGGCAAGGACCTTGAGAAAACGTTTACACAATTTAGCAAAAGCAAAACGCAGTTATTCATTACGGTGCTCAAAAGGATCTACAATTTGATTGGACTCTGCTCTACAGTCAGGAGAATCACTTCGTTTTAATTGAGATCCCACTAATGGTATTTTTGTGTCAGCAGCAAACTTAAAGAAAATTCGTTAATCTTGAATATCAAGTATTAGGCTAGTAGCAGGCATGAATCATGTGCCCAAGATAAAATCTAAATCAAGTTGTTTAGAAACTAGACATTTGTGTGTCCAAGAGGAATAACAATTTTTTAAACTTTAAAGTGGTGCAAGCAGATATTGGTAGAGCCTGCCTTGACGCAGTATAAAATTGCACGTCAAAATGTTCAACGGACTTAATTATCATAAATTTTATTTAATTTCTCAAAAAGTCTCCAGAATTAACAGGAGCCCTAACAGATAATGACCCTAAATTTACCCTCAACATGGGATGTCCTAACCTTTTGAATGCCCACTACATTGAGGACATTTACATGACATTTATAAAACCTTTTTCTTTTCAAAATGGCCGTAATGACCGAACAATCCATGAAAGTGCCTGCCAAAATTCATGTTTTGAAAAATATGAGCTTTATACTGAGTATTGACAAACTTTCCAGAGTTGCAAGGAAAATCGCTCATTTGTCGTCCCCACATGACTTGATTATTTGACTTAAAACACTGGTCAATCGTGTGCCCCTGACATTTTACAACACCTACAAAAAACTTAGTTGTCATGTGCAAGAAAATCAGAGGGTGAATGGGATTTGTTATCCTTCGGCTTTTGTTTCTGCTATTTTTTGTCCGTGACAGCATTGGTGGAAGAATCATGAGACAACTTCTTTCTGTCAGTACCACGAAATGATTTGTGTGGCCTAAAGATATGCTGATGTTTTTGGTCAGCATATCTGATGTTATGGAATGTATAAATGCCCTATACAATTCAGCAAAAGTGTTGGGTATAGAGAAAAACACGAAACGAGAATGACTTTTAGGTTATAAGCCTTCTAGTATGGTATTGACCACTTCAGATTCTGGGAGATTTAAACGAAATATGATGGCAGCCTCCTAAACACTGTTTACATACACAAAAAGAGCCGCACAACCTTGAGGGAATACAGACATTTAGAATATCAGAATGGAAGGCATCAAATGAAACATGTTGTGACATGGCTATAGTAGTCCGTTCACTAAGCGGACCTTGAGTGAAAGGGTAAATGACTTAAAAAGCACTTGTGCCTCTGGCACTATTTTACTCTGATGGAGTTTGACAATCACTTTTAAAAATTCTAAAAATTTGAGAATATTAAGACCATTAGTAGCACTGATGTTACGCAGTATTTTTTCAAGTGGGTGAGTGATTTTGCCAAAAACAGGTGAATACATGTGTGATGGTGAAGATGACACGTGCACTGATGTACTGAAAACGGTGCTAAGATGGAATGAGTATGAGGTTTGGACAGATGTTGTGGTGTTGATGGCAGTGGATGAAACGGTGGTCGAGGGAAGTGTGAAATGGGTAGGTTGCCAATTACATTAACAGCACTGGGTTGGGTGTTGGCTGGAACATGGTGGGATGGTGGACTAACATTAACACTAGCAACCTGTTGGGTGATGGAGGTGGTGGGAAATTTCTTTTTACTGTGATCAATAACATTGATAGAAAGTGACTTCAAATTAGAAACAGCCACAAAGAGGGACTGGGTCTAAGCCACTATGCTCTCAAGTGACGTAAACTGACCATCTGGCAATTGCTCACCAAACCAGGTCAAAAGATAATGAGCACGTCGTTTAAGATGTGCTAAACGGTTCTTTAACCGGGGGTATGAGTAAGATAAATCATATTTTCTAAGATTATAAAAAAATTCTTGCAAAGAAATTATCTTAGTAGTGCAGGTACGATACTCTGCATCAATATCTTTATCTGATAACATGTCTGAAGAAATAGGGATTTTGAAATTCAACGCAGCACGCAGCGCGCTTCTAGACGCTGCTGCTTTGTTTCAGGTGCTTGTACACCTCTGATGGTGCACTCATACTGACATTTTGCTTAAAAAACGAGTTATGGTACAATAAAAAAGCCATGGTACCAGAATACTACAAAATTGCACAAAAACACTCTTAACCTAACGTAAATGTAAAAGCACAGAGCTCTCACCAACACAATTTGCGCATGCCTAAGTCTCAAAGGGACACATGCAGCAAGCACGTAAAAATGAAATAAACATCTTTCTACAAACGAGAAAGGTGCTTTGCTATTTGCTACCACATGTTATGTGTCACAAACTTGAGCACCCATAGGTATTCTTGTCACGACACAAGGATTACACATAAATGGTAGGTGGGATCCAGATTCCTGTGTAGACTAGGGTTTTTTTTTTTTAGTTAAAAGCAGCATTTATGGGCGTGCTACTGTTTTACTTATTACGAAAACCGTATAAAAGAGAAAGTATTATGTACACTAATGTTGTAACTGAAGTTTTTATCAAACACAACATAATATTATCCATGGGCGATAATTGAGGAAGTAAATTAAAACATAATTGTCTTCATTAAACAAGTATTGTATTACAACCTTTCTTTTATGTTTGCCACAACAACAGATAAATAAATAAATAAAATATATTTTCTCTCTTTAAAATATACGATTATTACATTTTTCTTTGTTTACAATTTTATACAAATTACTTGTGAACAAACTTTAATATCCTTTTTTGATTTTAATTAATGATATTATTATATTACATGGCCATGACTATGAAATGGGTACCCGCGATCGCTTCATTTTAAATATAACAATACTGCACATTTTCGTCTACCTCATTTTTTTACTTTTAATTAAGTAGAAAACAAAAGATCTCATACTTTATTACTTCAAATTATATTAATCAATTATTGAACAACAGATGTCGCGTCAGAAGACTGAAAGTTCGGAGCGATTCCGAGCACAGGCAGCAGGCAAAAATTATTTAGAGTTTACTTGTTGGTCAAACTTGAATTTCAGACTTTACTGCAGTGCTGGCCCAAATAAGTGGAATCACGGTCAAACCGACCATGCCATGATTTGGATTTGGTGTGCGGTTCACATCCTAAGAAGGATGCAAAGGGTTGGACACAAGGTTAAGTCACACCAGGCGAACTGGGAACCGCTATATAAAAAATAAATAGAAAATGCGTAAAAAAGAATCGTAAACACAAAATAATACGATCAGGTCGCAAAAGGAAACATCCGCAAACAAACTTAACCAAAACGACGGATAAAAACTCTATTTCATCTCAAGAATAATGAAAGATTCCACAAGTAAATAATGTAAGCTGACTATATGCTGTATGGCGAGAAAGCGAATAAGAGGGAAGTAACCTGAGCAGAAACCTACATATACCAAGGTATGCTCCGTACATCATGGTCTCATGCGACTAATCGCTACATAAATCGAAAGTCAAGAAAGACATATAATAATACATAAATTATGTTGTTCATTTGGATAATTGTAAATTAACAATTTACACAATGTTATGTACGTAAATAATTAATAAACAATGAGAATATTATTATTTAAACAAAAGCATAAAATAAACATAAATATTTAAACATTACACAATTTTCAGATCATAAAGTTTGTTTTACAACTTCAAAATCAATAAACACAAATATTAGTTTTAACTAGAGAAGGTTCCAAAACGGGGGAAAAAAAAAAAAATAAAAAAATAAAAAAAATAAAAAATAAAAAAAAATTAGCGAAATACCAAAAAAATAAAATTAAAATTAATGATATTACAAATATGATACCTGCCCAATGCTGTGGTTTATAAATAGGTATTGAATCTGCTCTCGGCGCGAGGTGCTAGCGATTAATGCTGGCCCTCCGTGTTAGGGCGTAAGAATACGTCGACACTATTGTCTCTAGGTCCAATTTACTAATAAATTCACCTCGTTTTTAGGTTACCAATAAATCAGTTTTATTAACACTTAACAGGGCCACTCATACATGTACACACGAGACAACACTCCCCTTCCCTTTTATACGTCGGCTCTGTATTGTTTGGCGTGGCGATTCGCGACTTGCGGGGGAGGGAAGGGGGCAAGATTCTTCACACTTGCTGGATGACTCTACTTATCTGGCTTGAGGCGCTGTCTTCTCTCGGCTGGCGACTTGGGACTGCTCTGGCACTTGGCGGGCGTCTCGACGCCTGGTCTCGAAGCTCCTCCTCTCGGGTCCACTCAGCACTCTCCGACTGACGACGGCAAGTTGCCGCTGTCTTCTCCCGGATTCACTCCGCCCTCCTCGATTCCCATCGGCCGACTGCCTCTTCCTTCCGCTCTCTCGTGGTTTTGTAGATTCGATCGCCATATTCAACTTGCACCGTCCCTGCACGTGGCCGGGGTGCTTGCCGCGCCCCCCCCCTGAGTCGTAGAACACGTGGCCGCTGCTCCTGTGGTCCGCAGTCAGCCTGGCGTCGCCCCTTGATTCTGGCCTGGAAGTTTATTGTTCCGTTCTGCACGTGCGGGAACTCTTGGGTGGCCTCTTTGGTTCGGC
>NQII01003277.1:160993-209935 GCA_002778355.1 Clitarchus hookeri | reverse complement strand
CCCCCTCCGTACTCTGTCGCCTGGCACTCGGCAGTGCTTCTGAGGGAAAGTTATGGCTTCTGTGTCACAAACCAGTTTGTGGGGGGTACACCCTCTTACAATTTAAGGAAAATCGCAGGCCCGCAAACCCTGGGGACCGAGCTTCTACCTGCTCCTAATTCTCAGGGGTGGGGGTTGTCTCAACACTTCATAGAATTGACAAAAAGTACAAACAAAATAAACCCTGGTCCAGGCCGGGTCATTTTTACTGAACAGTTTCTCAATGAACAGTTGCCAACAGGTTATGCGAGCAAGCTTCCATTACTACTTAGGAACAAAAACCCTGTTATCTTATGAGCCTCTCTGCTGCTCCACACGAGCGTAAGCAACACTGACCCTCGCGGCAAAAATGAACACACTTTGTTTATGGGGGCTGGTAGGCCCCTCAACAAAAAACACATCTTTTCTCCTCCGACCTCGTGACTCGTGACTCGTACCCGAAAGAAATAACTTACAATGGCTGAGGCTCTAAATCTCTAATTCTAACACATAGTTACACCTTTTTATACACGTAACTTGCCAACGGTAAACAACAAGCGAACATCGGTAAACCCTAGATAACCATTGCTGCATAATGAGACTGATGAAGTGAAACATCGGTAAACAATAATAACCACTCTCAAACCTAGCGGTAAACGAATGGTACATAATTGCGCATTTCTCGGGATTAACAACACCATGCATGGCCCTGGCCGTGGCGTGAACACACGTTATTTATGAGGGCAGGTAGTCCTCTCAAAACAACCTTCTTGGCGGTCTTTTACTCACTCTGACTCGGGCGGTAAAAAAACTCATATTCCTATCTCGGCTGGCGGCTTAACTCTCGAATTTCACCTTACACACTAACCCTTGTTAAACATAACACCAACTCTGACGAGCTAAAATCACGCGAATTTAACCGTATTTTAATTACCACGGCCCTGCCACTTTACCGCATAAAACCACAAAATACCCTAAGAAATTCTTATTAAAACTCTAAGCCAAAGATTCCAAAAGACTGTACAAATGTTTTTCAATTGTAGAAATTTAAAAAAAAAAATTGTTATTTCACAACTTTAAAATTATTGGTTAACCTATAAATCGGTTTCTTAAAAATAATCCAAGTTATCTCGGACCTTTTAAATAACATAACCTTCCATTATACCCATCTCGCGTCATCGAAATAAAACAAATAATTTTTCCGACACTCAGCCTGTAACCCTCACGTGTCTCGCGTCCCACACGCCCGCGCGGCCATCTTGTGCATGGTGGGAGCCTAGCCATTGGCCGGAGCTTCGGCCACTCCCGGGCCTTTAACCTCGTAGATTAAAAATTACTAATTCTTACTCGTTTTTCAAGCGATGCTTACTGACCTACGGACTTTTTCTGTTGTAATATGTAACAAAATATAAAAACGACTGATTTAAAACCATGATTCTCGCCCTCAGCGTCGTTATGCGAAGTATACTCGTCACCAGCGGTCCACTCATAAAACAAAAACGTATTATCAAATGCAGTCAACGTCATAAGCCATGACAATTAAGAAATTAAATAACTCACATATGGTTCTCTACACTATATTTAGTAGGCAGCTTTTTCCCGTAACACTTTACATACTATATACCTCCAGTAACAGGTATATGAAAATTAATTCTTAGCAACTTAACCAAACTTTGGCGATTAAAAAGTGTTAAGGTTATTGCCACTGTCTGTGTAGTGACCGGTTGTAATTTTTACTGGCATTTCTTACTGGTATTTGTTATCTTTTAACACACTCGTAAACAATGCTTTACAGTGGTAAACAAAAAGTAAAATCACTGTTGATACACAGTGGTAAACAAAAAGTAAACAATATACAAACATCGGTGAACATCTATTAATTGGGGACACACAAGTGCAAACAATCAGTAACTGGCAAACAGTGCTACTGATGAATTTAGCTCGGGTACAATGAGACAGATGTCCTGCCTCTTTTGTTGCGGACTTTCGTGGTTTTCACTGTGCATGTTTGAACACATAATTTCAACACTCTAGAAATGGGGCTGGAGGCCTCTTGACACCTAGCACTCCCGGTACGGTCTTGAAATTAATGAAACTAATAGGTCACTTTGCACTCGGTAACAAAATATTTTCTCGCTGCGCGGTCTCGCCTTTGTCGCTCTACGAAGAGGGGGGGGGGTGTAGTGTGGTCTTTACCTGGTGCTGTCTGCCTTTTTGACCCCTGGAAACAGGGGGGCCTGGAAAAGTCCCATCGGTTGTTTACTTACGGCCGGCTGGAAGGAGGCCGCCTCATCTCTCCCCGCATTGTGGCCCTGGGCCGCCCCCTAGGGGGGGAAGGGGAAGGTCCCCCCTTCCATCTCTCGTTCAGTTGACGGCTGCGGGATGCTGTCTTGTCCCGCCGATTAGTCGGGTCTGCATGGTACTGCCTCGCCTCGCTGAAGTTTGCTGGGTCCGACTCTCTGCCGATGCAGCTCCCTCCACTTTCTTCCCTCTTCATTTTCTCCGCGGCCGCTTCCTCTCGCGTCGTTGCCTCCCACGTCTATCCCCGCGCCCGCTGGACGGCCGTTTCTAGCGTTTCTCTTCCCTTGCCTCTCTTCGCCTTCTATCCCCGTGTGCGCTACAGCTTCTGCTGGCAGCCTGGCCGGCTTTTAAACTCCTAGCGCTCGCCCGGGTTTGTTTATCTTCGGGCACCGACTGCGCGATCTTACTGGGTTTATTTGGCAGCTTGCATTTACCCCTATCTCGCAGTCTCTGTACCATACAGTGAACTATTTTCCTGCCCTTTTCTCTGCCGCTCATCCGAGTGGTCTTATGGCGGGCGGAAATACTGGTATACTTGTTCGAAAAGTGTCACTATTCCCCATCCAGGGAATATTTCACCGGCGCTCCGGTTACTGTAATTCTGTTTATCTTGGGGCACCGACTGCGCGATCTTACTGGGTTTATTTGGCAGCTTGCTTTTACCCTTATCTCGCAGTCTCTGTACCATACAGTGAACTGTTTTCCTGCCCTTTCTCTGCCGCTCCTCCGAGTGGTCTTATGGCGGGCGGAAATACTGGTATACTTGTTCGGAAAGTGTCACTATTCCCCACCCAGGGAATTAGTAACACTTACTTTTTTTTCAACTTTCTCTTTCCCCGGCGCTCCTGTTACTGTATTTTGTCGGCGCAGTAGAGTAACTGTCCGCCTGAACCCACGTCGTTTTCACCATCCAGTGAAATTGACCTCCTTATCTTCGCTACTACGTCCTCTTGCTCGTTCCTGGTAACGTCCTTTCGCTCGCTCCTCGTCTCCTCTTTCGCTCCGATTCATGTCGGCGCGGTAGTTAATTACCTGCCCACCTGACAACACGTCCTTTTTCACCATCCAGTGAAAATGGACCTCCTTATCTTCGCTCCAACATCCTCTTGCCCGCTCCTGACATCGTCCTCTCGTCATGCTCGTCATTTTTTGCCCGCCATTCTGTGGGCTGTGGCCTATGGTTTCGCTAATCTCCCTCGGTTCTCCCGCCTTACTCTCTACATTCCGCGCACGTCTGCGGCCTGCCATTCTCGTCTGGTTTATTACCTGTTCCCTTCTCGGTTATATTGTCGGTAATGGTCGCCACGGGTTTAATTTTACGACTACCCGAAGTCACGAGGGTTGATTTTATGACTCCCCCGAAGTCGTGAATGTGCCCGCTGTTCGGCGGGGCAAGGTCCCCTTTCTCCCGGGTATTTAGCTTGTCCTTGCCTCCGTCTATACAGACTTCAGCGTGCCCCTTAGTTGGGCGCCAAAATTGATACCTGCTCAATGCTGTGATTTATAAGTAGGTATTGAATCTGCTCTCGGCGCGAGGCGCTAGCGATTGATGCTGGCCCTCTGTGTTAGGGCGTAAGAATACGTCGACACTATTGTCTCTAGGTCCAATTGACTAATAAATTCACCTCGTTTTTAGGTTACCAATAAATCAGATTTATTAACACTTAACAGGGCCACTCATACATGTACACACGAGACAACACTCCCCTTCCCTTTTATACGTCGGCTCTGTATTGTTTTGCATGGCGATTCGCGTCACGGAGGGGGGGGGGGCAAGATTCTTCACACTTGCTGGATGACTCTACTTATCTGGCTTGAGGCGCTGTCTTCTCTCGGCTGGCGACTTGGGACTGCTCTGGCACTTGGTGGGTGTCTCGACGCCTGGTCTCGAAGCGCTTCCTCTCGGGCCCANGCCTGGTCTCGAAGCTCCTCCTCTCGGGTCCACTCAGCACTCTCCGACTGACGACGGCCGGCTGCCATTGTCTTCTCCCGGATTCGCTCCGCCCTCCTCGATTCCCGTCGGCCGACTGCCTCTTCCTTCCGCTCTCTCGTGGTTTTGTTGACTCGATCGCCATATTCAACTTGCACTGTCCCTGCACGTGGCCGGGGTGCTTGCCGCGCCCCCCTGAGTAATAAAACACGTGGCCGCTGCTCCTGTGGTCCGCAGTCAGCCTGGCGTCGCCCTTTGATTCTGGCCTGGAAGTTTATTGTTCCGTTCTGCACGTGCGGGAACTCTTGGGTAGCCTCTTTGGTTCAGCGCACTTATGCCTCCGGATAATGTGTCGTTATTATCCCCGCACGCCCGCCAAAAGCTCTCAATGTTTATGGTGGTAGCTAGCCTGGGACAGGCGCCACCGCTGGTGTGGGCTCCGCATCCCTTGGCAGCTGCGAGATGCAGCTGCATCCGCCTTCCTCCGCACGTGGTCGATCCGCCGGGCCGTCCTGGCACCATTCTCCTCATCACGTCCGCCAAACCCTTAATCCTTATTGCGGTCGTCTGCCTGCGAGCTTCGCCAGAGCGTGTGTTCTGACGAATAAAATATAGGGACGCAGAATGCGTCAAAGACAAGAAACAAGTGCCAACACAACTGGCACACAGGTTAAAAATCTTAATGCATACATCGCCTGCATCACCAACGCAGAATAATTCCGCGGATCTTGTGTGTCCATCACCGTGTATTGTATTAACTTACAGTGAGAATTAGCCGGTACCGTGCGTATTCCGACACAAAGGCATTTCTCTGGGTGCGGTTATTTCCCTCCATGGCCGTCACTGCGTTTCCAGTGGGAGAGAAGTGGGAACAATGGGCAACATGCAAATTTCGCCAATATTGTTGGAAATTATACGAACGCACTTGTATATGCATATTAAAATAAAAATTCGCAGTTTTTTTTTGCATAAAACTCGGGTTTGACGAAGTAATTTAAGTATTAAAACAGTAACTTTCGCGGCTGCTGTCTCGTGAATGCAGAAAGGTATCTCATTGGTTTGACGTCACCGGTCATACACCGGCGGCCGGCCCCCGCACGTTGCAAACACACAGCACTAAAATGGAAGGCAATTTTGTGAAAGCGCAGTCGAAAAATCTGCCACGAGTAGATACCGATATGCTACTTGATTACTTAAAATCCCATTGTTTTGCGTAACCTGAAATAAGAGGCGTAAAATTACAAAGGTAAAAACGTGTCTCATATCGCACAGTCGTGATCTTCATAACGACTGTACGCCTACATCACCTGTTAAAACTTATTAGTTTGTACGTTTTATTGATTCACGTATTGTTATTATCATCTGTGTTTATGTTTGCGATTGCTAAGATTCAAAGTAGGAAATTAAAATATGGAATAGGTATTAATTACATTCGCAAGAATAAAAAAACTGTAATGACGGCGACTGCAGTGAGTGCACTGTGTTATCGCGCGCCATGCTTGATGTCTGTGATAAATTAACTACATTATTTAGAAATGGAACGTAATGCTGTGTTGAGAAAGAAGGTTACAAATATTTCCTGATTCTAAACCACATTTCAGTATTCATAAAAAACTTGTTTCGCTTTATAAATATCATATAACGAGCAGTATGGTGACATCTCTACCCGACACCATATGACTTCTCGAGCAGCTGTGGGTTGGTGGCGGGCAGAATGCCGCGCTGCCGGCCTGCAAACCTGTATTTCCGCGTTTCACCTCGTTTATAATTTTTATATTGAGGCCTCAATATAGTGTTTCGAAACTAAAAAATTATTTTAAAAATAACTTTCTTAACGTATTGTTTCTTGTGTTTTGTGTACCTAACATACCTTTTGTTATTCTGTACACATTAGCTGAAAATATAGATATGGTAGTTTGAGAAACACTTAATACCTGGGATGAGATTAAATACAGCNAGCTGAAAATATAGATATGGTAGTTTGAGAAACACTTAATACCTGGGATGAGATTAAATACAGCGAACAAAATCCGCAATAAAAGCTGAAGAATTTGTTTTATTCACAAAAGCTGTTTTCTTTCTGTTTATTTAAAGGAAAGGGTTATAACAGTAACACAACTTACTTGCGTAAAACACGTAGGCTAATTAGTGTAAATTTTGTGGACCTAGTCTCGTAATGTTTTNCAGTAACACAACTTACTTGCGTAAAACACGTAGGCTAATTAGTGTAAATTTTGTGGACCTAGTCTCGTAATGTTTTGTAACGTCCATCTCAGTAACTTAGAAAAAGGAGAAGGGCAAATATGAAATTAAGATCATCCTTGATAAACATTTCTACAAACATGCACTTTAGTTTTTTGAAAGCAAAAATTAAGTTGCTGTTTAACTTAAATTTTTAGGCTTATGAAAGCTAACTAGAGAAAAATCAAAATAACTTAAATTTATTAGAGATTCCCGTGCTTGAAAAATACTCTATAATATAAACCTAACTTTTTGCAAGAAGGACTCTTGAGCCCCACCCAAATAATAATTTAATCCTTAATATTCATGGTTTAACTTCGTGACATGTTATTATTTAGGCATACAATGCGAATATAGCCTTCATATGATAGCTGTGCTCTTGAAACGAATGTTGGAAGTAATATTAAATTAATAAAAAAGATCTACACCAAATTTTGTATGTAAGGCCTAACTTGGAATGTATAAACTTACAAAATGTAAAATTTACACTGTGTGGCTAAATTTTTTGTTAACATATTTATACGCCTTTACTATTATGAAATGCGTTAACATATTTTTCTATGTTCACGTCTATATCACATACGAATTTCTAAATGCGTTGTGGTGCGTATTAAACAATACCATGGTACCGTAATGAAGGCTAGGTCAGATGTAAATAGTAGATGTTAAGAAGTTCAGTGTTAAAACTGCCTACACAAAGGAAACATAAACACCATAAATATAATTAGGTACGTCAAATTGTCTTCGCAAACAGAAATAACTGATTTTGGCTAAACATTTTCAATGTCTCGCTTAACTGCGTTAAACCACGTCTTCCGGTTTGTTTCGTTTTTTGTAACTAACAAATATTTTATCAGGTGTTTTGCGAGATGTACTAGTACACTGCGGTACAANGTTTCGTTTTTTGTAACTAACAAATATTTTATCAGGTGTTTTGCGAGATGTACTAGTACACTGCGGTACAATAAAATATTTCGATGATTTTGGTATACTTCACTGTTTATTTTCTCTTTTCATTACTGCAACAATTTCTATTTAACCNTCTCTTTTCATTACTGCAACAATTTCTATTTAACCAAATACGCATCACCGCTGAAGTAAATAAACGCGGCGGCCGAGGTTGTATCTAACTTGTGACGTCACGGAGTGAGCAGGCCCGACAGACGCGTTTTGGTGGGCGTTTCAAACGTAAAACTTTAATTCAATCACAACTTTTTCAAAACTAATTTTTAAATCGTGATATTTTGTAAACTAATTTCTAACGCATAAATGAATGAAAACCAAGTGCCAGCAAAAAAAGTGCATGTTGCCCATTTTCTTACTTTTACTATGCTGTTCTTGAAGAGATCTTGAAGTGCGGTATTCCTGAGCCTCCATACGAAAGTAGGTCGCTGATTGCTGCTGCCTCTTCCTTCTTTCGTTAATTCAATTCTCTATCATCCGTGCAGCCGCTGTTTGGCTCTTCTGACACAGAACTTACTTTCTGTTTCTTGATGCCTTTTTTCTCGCACTATGTGGTCTGGTACGCGCCACCAAGTAACTGGTACCTCCCGTCACGACTTTTATTTAATTATTTTAATTTTATTATCTACACTAATTTAAGTGTTAGGTATGTTTCCGAGGTAGTGACGGGACCTAAGTGCATCTCGGGGTCAAACGCAAAACGTCTACGAGGAATAAAGTATTGCAAAGAGGAATGCATCTCGGCAGAGAGGGATTGGGCAGCCATGGCCGCTTTTGGGGCCATGGCTACCTCCCTGAGTGTGCATACAGCTAAGCCTATAATTGAGGAAAAACCCTCTCGATAGAACAGAAGATCAAACTTATTTATGCTTAATAGAAAATGCCACAGGAGAAAGATATATTGTTATCATGCTTCTTAAAAGGCGGCTGGGAGTAGATAGGCGCCGGAAATTTTAACTTTAGGCCGCATTTGCAGCCCCGTTTACAAATTTTTTCTCGCATTCGCCAGCATTTCTGTACGATAGTAACTCATTATCTCGTTTCTTATATCTCTCTTTACCTTTCATTCCCTCTTCGTTACCTCATTTATTCGTCTGGTCAACCAGTATATGGTATGTTTTAAGCGATTACATCCGTCACTTGGTTCCTAATTTATACTGTGGATTAAAGTCAACTTTAAATTTGATTCTTGTTTGTGTAGGTGTATTATACACGCAGATGCAGGCTGCAGGGAACGTACAGGGTGTCTTTAATGATAAACCCTAATTTCAGTAGGTTCTCACGAAGTAGAGTGGAGAGGATTAGGCGGTTCTTAACATCGGTTTCTTAAAAGCCGATGACGGCGAAGCGAGGTGAGTATGGAGCGTCGTCGGAATGCAAGGATGATGAAAACGGGAGATCTCAGAGAAAACACGCTGACCAGTGGCATCGTCCTGGATGATTCCGACGTACGCTCACGAAGTAGAGAGTAAAGATATATGCCCTATTTATTGACAGACCTACGAAGCACAACACATTAAGTTTGTGACAAAAAATTAGTGAACTTCTACCTGAGCTCTTTTGGTCACACGTAGGATGTCTAATTTCTACTCATTTTCCGCCCAGGTCCGCTGCAACATGTCCGAAGCAAAGGCAGGGAAAGTTTCCGCAATCCGGGTACGGAAGTTTTGAAGGTGTCACACTCCAGTGGTGTAATTTGTGTACTTAACGTAGCCCCACAAAAGTACATCCAATGGCGTGATGTCTAGGGAGCGTGGAGGCCATTTCGTCTGTCCATCTCTTTCCATCCAACAACTTGGAAACGTTTCATTCAGAGTTCGCCGTACATAGAGTCACGTGTTGGGCGGAGCACCGTACTGCTAAAAAAAAAAAAGGTTTGGCTGCAGGTGTTCTATTTGAGGGAAATGATAGAGGTTCAGCATGTCCAGATATGAGGAATATGTGACAGTTTATTTTTTTTCGCAAAGGAAAACGGTCCGAAAATAACATCGAACATGAGACCACACCAAACGCCTAGTTTCCGGCTTTCACGCACGTGTTCCATGATGTTATGAATTTTGCTCAGATCCTTAAATCCTAACATTACTGTTTACTGTACCAGATGCGTGAAAAGTAACTCCGTCCTCTGGTTTATGCATAGTCTGTGCTTTGTGTATAGCAAGACGCAACCGATGTCGGAACACCTCATGAACAGTCGCACGTGATATCTGCAGTTTCTGAGAAGCCTGGTTGACTACGTTCTCGTCCCTGACACATTTCCAGCCCCCGCCGTGTCCTTCCAAGACACTCCATGTGGCCAGCAATTCGCTGTTTCAATATTGTTAGTTTAAATATAATTTTGGATGAATTTGTCTACCTTCTTGATGTAAACAAGTCTGTTATTATTTTTTATGCCTTTAGTAATGTTAAATATTATTGCCCACATATGGGCATACTTTGCGTGCAATATACAGATTTAAATAGGAGTTTATACCTTAGAGAATGCAGGGAAAGCATATTAAAATAAGAAAGTGTTCTTTACTAGGAAATTATGTAAAACAGACACAACATGTTTAAACTAAATCGATAAATGTAAACGAGTTGTGGAAAATCGATAAAAGTATATGTGATGCGTCATGTGAAAATGAAACTTATCTTCCTCCTGGACGACATCTGCATTTTGGTATCACGCGAAAGAAAATACAATTATGAGTAAAAACCAATTTTTTCGAATGCCAATACCATAAAAATTGACTTAATTATGCAATTTCGAAATCGGGAAACGTAAATTGGCAGTAGTGAGAAAACAAAGGTTAAAGTGTATCCATTTTTGGAATTACAATATATTTATGTTACTTAATCCTGTCTGATAGATCAGGTAGTGTCTTATAAAACATTCTATGTTTAATTCACAGCTGATACTGAAATTCCTCTCTGATAAAAGTGATGCAAATACTATTTTGTTCTCTCCTGTAAAATTACACCCTGGAGGATAAAGGTCCCTTTGCCCATGACACGTCACATATATTACAGACAACCAAAGGATATAAGTAAATTACAAATATATGTACACTGAGGCGACAAAAGTCATGGGATACCTCCTAATATCGTATCGGACCTCCTTTTGCCCGGCGAAGTACAGCAACTCGAAGTGGCATGGACTCAACAAGTCGTTGGAAGTCCCCGGCAGAAAAATCGAGCCATGCTGCCTTTGTAGACGTCCATAATTGCGAAAGTGTTGCCAGTGCAAGATTCTGTGCACGAACTGACCTCTCGATGATGTCCCATAAATGTTCAATGGAATTCATGTCAGGCGATCTTGGTGGTNTGCTCGATGGGATTAATGTCGGGTGATCTTGGAGGCGAAATCATTCCCTGGAATTGTCCAGAATGTTCTTCAAACCAATCACGAACAGTTGTGGCCCGGTGACATGGCGCATTGTCATCCATAAAAATTCCATCATTGTTTGGGTACATGAAGTCCCTGAATGGCTGCAAGTGGTCTCCAAGTAGCTGAACATAACCCTTTCCAGTCAATGATCGGTTCAGTTGGACCAGAGGACCCAGTCCATTCCATGTAAAAACAGCCCACACCATTATGGAGCCACCACCAGCTTGCACAGTTCCTTGTTGACAACTTGGGTCCATGGATTCGTGGGGTCTGCGCCACACTCGAACCCTACCATCAGCTCTTACCAACTCAAATCGGGACTCATCTGACCAAGCCACGGTTTTCCAGTCGTCTATGGTCCAACCGATATGGTCACGAGCCCAGTAGAGCGCTGCAGGCGATGTCGTACTGTTAGTAAAGGCACTCGAGTCTGTCTTCTGCTGGCATAGCCCAGTACAACCAAAGTTCGCCGCACTGTCCTAACGGACACGTCCGTCGTACGTCCCACATTGATTCCTGCGGTTATTTCACGTAGTGTTGCTTGTCTGTTAACACTGACCATTCTGCGCACATGTCGTTGGCCTCGGTCATTAAGTGCAGGTGGTCGGCCACTGAGTTGTACATGGTGGGAGGTTATGCCTGAAATTAGGTATTCTCGGCACACTTTTGACACTGTGGATCTCGGAATGTTGAATTCCCTAACCATTACCGAAATTGAATGTCCCATGCGTCTGGCTCGAACTACCATTCTGCGTTCAAAATCTGTTAATTCCTNCACATGAATCACTTGAATACAAATGAAAGCCCAACCAATGCACTGCCCATTTATACATTTTGTATGCGATACTACTGACATCTGTATATTTGCATATTGCTATCCCATGACTTTTGTCACCTCAGTGTAATTTAGTATTACACTTAATGACGCCCAACAAACCTACATCAAGTTAAATATTTCTATATAACATATTTTTAACATTCTCATATTTACAGAATTGAATAAAATTAAATAAGAAAGAAATAAGTTTCAAAAATATATAAATTATTTTGTAATTGTAATTTACTTTATGTACTGTATATTCGTTTTTTTTTTTTAGGTCTCCATGGAGTAATACTTATGACCCTCCTCTGGAAGATGGGTCCATGCCATCAGAACGCTTGCGAAAACTGGAAATTGATGCGAACCATGCATTTGATCAGTACCGCGAAATGTACTTTGAAGGGGGTGTTTCTTCTGTATATTTATGGGATTTGGATCATGGATTTGCAGGTAATATAATATTTAAAGAGGCATAATTAGTTAGTAGGAATCTAAAATGTTACTTTTCCAATATTTGTGATAACACTTAAAATAAAAAAAAATTGCTTGGATTAATAACTTGTCACAGAGAACAGACATTACGGTTGTGCTAAGCTTAATATTTATTACTTCACTTAATGTGGCTTCCTAGTGTGGTTCTGGCCAATGAAAGGATAGGATTTTACATGTTAAATTATTTTAGTCGTGTCTCAGTAACTTTTCACAATATGGCTTTCAAACAAAAACACTTTGTCCTTCTTTGCAAGAACCACGTTTTCACAAAAAGTTTGTTTGTAAAAAGTTTTTATTACATGAAAATTGTAAGTAAATTTAGATTTATAGACTCAACAAACACACAAAAACACAAACCCTCATTAATTTACTCCTACATGCTCTCACGTAGCGCTCGTGTAGCATAGTTATTCTTTTAAAAGGGCCTCAAGTGTTGTTTTTAAAGCGATGTTGTGAATTGTGGCTGAGACATACATAAAATCATTTAACATTTAAAACCCCATATATCCTTTCTCTTGGCTGATCCTGCACTCTGAGATAGTACCAGTTTGTATTTATTTTATATGTTTTCAAGTTTCAAAACTTTTAATTTCATTTCAAGTTATTTGATAGTAGCAGTGATTATCCTAAGGTGATGTAACATAATTATCTTTTGCTAGTAAGTTAAGGACACATAGTTGGCTGTTATAATATGGTGCAATTTAAGCGAGATGATGAGGGTCGCACTGTGGTGACGTGATGAGATACATGTTTGTGTTGCGAGAGTTCCAGAGTGCTATTTTTAGATATGACTGCATCATGTGATGCCCCAATTGGACAGTTTTTGATGGTGCAATAAACCTTTGTGAAGATACTTATGGTAGGTATGGCCTCCGTCTTGCACCAGTAATGGAACATAGCGGAAGTTGATGGACGCTTGAAGAGTACAGAATGCCTGAGTCACAATTGTAACTCACACCAGCAGTGCCAGTGACCTATCTTTCTTTTACATCGTATTTTGTGGACTAACCTGCCAACTACTGAATTATTTCTGCTGGCATGAAGGGTCATTCAGGGTGTTGGGAGAGAATTTGTTTTCTCTCCCATTGAGTGTTTTCGACCAAAGAATAATGGATACTGCAATTCTTCTATCTTGTTCCTACTTGTTTTTCGTGAAGTGGTTTTTGTGCTGCTGCTGTAACTGAACTGCATAATATAATAAAATCCAGTTGAACTATATTTCCAGCTCATCTAATTATTTTATTTTGGCATCTTTATAAACTTGAGTCTCAATGTTCAGATCCAGTAAGTTAGGCAAGCTTGTGTTCGACGAATGTCACACCTCGCACATCATGCAACAGTACGTCTGATAAAAAGCATGAAAAACAGGGAGATATCAGGGGCAGTAATAAATGTCAGAGGCTTGATATGTGTCAAATTTATGTATGATTTGCATTTTTCCTAAACCCATTTGTTAACATAAACAAAGAATATTTTCCCAAAAGCACTACAGTAGATGCCAGTAAGAAGTTTCAGTGGGAGGGGCTTTGTAAAAATCACTTTCTTGTTCTAAACCAAAATCTGCAGTATTTAAACCCTCCAAAACACAAAAATGGCATTAAAAGTATATTTTTCACGTGAAGTTCTTCTTTTATCATCTTTTGTACAAAACCATGATGCCTCACCAGCTGGGTGTAGGTCTTGAAGCCCTTCTGTCCCCTAGGGCCATGGAACTGGTGCCCTTTTAACGGTGTGCTGGCAGTACTGCGTGAAGAGAAGGCAGCAGGCTCTCGTAGAGTGCACGTTCCTACTGTGCTGGTTGCAGCGACGGACGCCTCTCCAATCGAACCCAGTGGCGTTATAATGGCTTAGGTTATCCTTTGTTGGGGTACAGCTGTAATGAAAGCTCGGAGGGAAACACGACGTTGCCTGTGGGGCTTCAAGACACCCGCCTTTCTCTCCTGATCTTTAGCTGGAGTCACA
The DNA here is from genome assembly GCA_002778355.1 of Clitarchus hookeri. NCBI lineage: Eukaryota > Metazoa > Arthropoda > Insecta > Phasmatodea > Phasmatidae > Clitarchus > Clitarchus hookeri. The sequence goes on along the minus strand of NQII01003277.1, from coordinate 195,838 downwards.
GGTGTGGAGTAAATGCAGACATCTTCGATTAAGACTGCTCTCAGTAGACAACTGGACGAAGCGCTCTCTGTCTCACATGGAATTCACCCTATGCTCCCAATCAATGGATGGACTAACAGTATAGATGCAAAGAAACCTGAAAACATGTGTAGGGTCTGAAGGACCTTGGGTCTACCCTTCGGTACGGCGCTTTAGTACATATTGGCTTAAGGCCTGCATATTATACAGTACGATGAATACAAATTTAAAGGTTGAAGAAAAATAGGATGCTGTATTAGGGTCATTCCATGTCAAGTAATCAAACAATTTGACACTTTTAGATATTTTTTTTTTTCAAATTTGGCCTACATAATGTAATGCCAGAGATGGTAACACACATCAATTTTTAAATTTTTTGGTAATGTAGTTTTTAAGTTACAGCCCTCTGGAATCTTAAAAATTTCCCATTTTGCCATTATCATCTGATTACAAAATTGACTGTTCCTTGGGCTAGAGTGTGAGTAAGTAAAGAGATTTGGGCAGCTCCTAACATTGTGGTCTTGAGAGCCTATATTTGGGCTAGAAATCTAATAGAAGGCTGAACTAAAAAGCATTTTGTATCTTATTTTTCAGGCTTTCGTATGATGTATAAGATTACCAGTTTTGGGAGTAAATTATTTTCAAGGTCACCCAATTCAGAATTTGACTTTGAATATCTCAAAGTTTGTCTTCACAATGTAGCAACCCATTCACATTCAAAAATTTCATCATATATCAAGTTACCCTCTATTCAGCTTTCCAGTTCCAATGGTGACCCATAAGTCATGGTCGAACTTTGCAAACTTGTTTCAGTCTATGGTAGCCACCAATGATAACTTATCTCAGGTGGATCAAAGTCGTGCTTATCAGCAGAGCCATTATTCTTAATCCAGTCCCTACCGCTCTCGGAAGAAAATTACAGTATTGCATGGGAGATTTTAGTGAGGAGATAGACAATAAAAGACTCATAACCTCAAACCACATTGAAGTGTTACTTCAAGGGCCAGCAGTATCATCTGACTCCTCAAGATCTATGTGTGCACTACTAACTGCGCTAGCCAAAAATGTGTGCTCTGTGAGCATTAAAAATTCCTATGGATCATTGAGACCTGTTGCTTCACTTGATGGAGAAGAAACTGGACCCCTACCTGCGTTGCCACCAATAACATCATGTTGTATTTAATTGTTTACATCATCCCCATTGCTCGAATATGTTGTCAAAAGGTTCTGGGAGTTAGAAGAAGTCTCAGAAAATCGTCACTCTCCTCAGGAAGCACTCTGTGAAGAGATGTTTGTAACAGTTCTTACAAGAGACCAAACAGGGCATTATAGTGTTCTTTTGCCCTTTAGTCAACCAAGCCCACAGTAAGGGGAATCTAAGAGCTAAGCTTCATCATCTCGAGAGGCAATTGCAACTGAAACCTACAGTAAGAGCCCAGTATACAGAGTTTATGAAAAGATTACCTGTGATCTGGACACATGGAAAGGATTCCAGATGTGGTGGAATCCTGATAGTATCACCACTAAGTTACGTGTGGTGTTCGACACATTGGCAAGAACCACAAATGGCCAATCACTCAATGACATACTTCTTACAGGGCCAAAACTCCAAAGCAGCATTGTTAATGTGTTGCTTCAGTTTTGTCTGTACCCTATTGGTTTCACTGCAGATATAAAAAGATGTATCAACAGATATCCATTCATCCCAGCGACTGAGATTATCAGGAAACTGTGTGGAGGTCCTCTAATGATGAACCCATCACTGAATACAGACTGAACACAGTCACTTATGGAGTGTTGTCTGCACCTCATCTAGCCATACGCACTCTCCATCAACTCGCAGAGGTTGAGAAGAGCAGAGCAAATTTCCCGTTGCAGGGAAGGTCTTATCGTCAGACATGTATGTGGATTATGTAGCCACTGGAGCTTGCAATGTTGAGGTTGCACTCAATCTACAGCAGGATCTCATAGCATTACTGAAGGTGGGTGGGTTTCAACTATGAAATTTTATGAGCAATCATGCTGCCTTGTTGAATTGGCTCCCACTGGAGAACAGTCATGCACCACATCATTTCACTCATTCAATCTTGACCATGACTTGGTTGTTAAGGTCCTAAGCCTGCAATGGAACCCTGCCACTGACACATTCTCGTATTTAATCCATCCCAACTCCAATCCGCCCACAAAACGCATCATCCTGTCAGACTTACCTGGAGTGTTTGACCCACTTGGTCGGCTAACTCCATTAACTTTGTTTTGTAAACACTTAATGCAGATGCTTTGACTGAAAGGTGTGGACTGGGATACTGAACCACCCCGGGAAGTGCATGAAAAGTGGGAACGTGTCAGATCTGAACTGTCATTATTGTTTACCATTGCTGTGGCACGTCCTAATGAATCTGCAAGTGTGCACATAATAACTTCATGGATTTGCTGACAGTGCCGAACTTGGGTATGCTGCTGTTGTATACATTTGCGTGAGACCTCTGCAGGGTTTGGTAATAGTTCACCTGTTGGTAGCCAAATCTAAGGTTGCACCTGTGAAGTATGAATCAAGGCTGCACATTAATGCCATCTATGCCTGGACAGATTCTAGGGTAGTTTCATCTTGGATTACATTGTCACCTCACCTCTGGAAGACCTTTGTGGTCAACCAAGTCAGTGAAATTCAAGATTACACATCATCTGAATGGTGGCATCATGTTCAGTCGGAGGAAAGTCCTGCAGAATGCACCTCTGGTTTGATGCCAGCACAGTTTCAGCAGCATCATTTGTGTCATAATTGACCCTGCCATATCTCCACAGAGGAGACCCCAACATCAGCCTCCATAATTTCTGAACAGAAAACTCTCTCATTCGGCAACTTTGTAGACACCAGCCCTCTGGAGTTCTTGCTTGAAAGGTGCAGCAAGTTGAATAAGCTTATCCGCGTAACAGCATGCGTTATACGTTTTATTCACAATTATTGAGCACCACAAAACAAGGCCACTGATGCTTTGCTACCCCATGAACTAGGCAAAGGCTTCTTGCTTTGAAGCTGATATTAGTGCTCTAAAGAAGCAGCAGCAGCATGTAACACCTCAGATCTGGAAATTAGTTCCATTTATTGATCCATGTGGAGTTGTCAGAGTGGGTGGTAGAGGCTGCCTCGTTCAAATTTGCCATTTGAGAGCAAAAGCATCCTGCTTTACTACCCAAATTGCACTGTTTTACAGACTTATTAATCAATCATTATGATGAAGTCAGTCAGCATCCTTGTGTTCAAACCTTTCAGAGTATCCTCAGGAGACAGTTTTGGATACTTGCAGACAGGTCTACCTTTTGTCGCTGTCTTCGCTACTGCCTCAAGTGCTTTAAGACAAGACCTGCCTCTTTGGCACCAGTAATGGGAGACCTACCTGTCATGAGGATTCAGCAGGTGAAACCCTTTGCAATGGCCAGTGTGGACTATGCTGGTCCATTTACTGTCAAGCTAACCCGAGTTCGTCGCCCAGTGTTGTTAAAAGCTTATTTTTGCATATTTGTTTGTTGTGTAACAAAAGCAGTGCACCTTGAGTTGGCTTCTGGCATTTCCATCAATGTATTTCTAGGTGCATCCATCACTTTCTTGCCCATCGTGGCAGGTCAACTGACCTATATAGCGACTGTAGAACCAACTTTGTGTGTGCTAATAACCATCTGAATGAGCTGCAACAGCTACTTGCTTCTCCCAACCACCAACAGACCATGGCAAGCTCCTTGTCCACCCTCGGGGTAACTTGGCATTTTAATCCCTCCACAGCACCTCATTTCGGTGGATTATGGGAAGTCTGAGTTAAGTCGGTCAAGTCCCACATGAGGCGTGTTATTGGAGAGGAAGTCCTCGCTTACGAGGAACTGAATATCGTTCTTGTGCAGACGGAAGCCATCCTCAACTCCAGGCCTCTTTGTCCACTGAGCTTGGACCCGAAATACTTGTCCGCGCTTACTCTTGGTCATTCTTAACCCTTGAGCCACTTGTTACAGTTCCAGAGCCAAACCTGGCAGATGTCTGGCTGAGTCGTTTACAGCGCTGGCAGCTTGTGGAGAAGCTTCAGCAAGATTTTTTGAAACGCTGGCATCAGGATTATCTTCACATCTTACAGCAGTGTCCAAAGTGGCTAGAAGAAAATCAACCTCTTCACCCTCAGCAGCTTGTATTAGTAAAATACAGGCTTCCTTCGCAGCAGTGGTGCCTAGGACGCATCATTGAGCTGCACCTTGACGCATTCTGCGTCCCTATATTTTATTCGTCAGAACACACGCTCTGGCGAAGCTCGCCGGCGGACGACCGCAATAAGGATTAAGGGTTTCGTGGACATGCCGGAAGAGTGACGCCAGGAGTCTCGCAGCTGCAAAGGCGTGCTACCAAAGGTTTCTGCACGTGCAACTGTTCCTGCACGTGCAGACAACATCCGGAGACAACGGAAGGCACCAGGGCGCGGACACAGCTGCATTTGGCAGCTGCCCAAGGGACACCGAGATCCCACCACCAGCTGCGTCTGTCCCGGGCTTGTACCGCAATAAACCATGAGAGCTTTTAGCGGACGTGCGTGCAGAACGGGACAATAAACTTCCAGGCCAGAACCAAGGGACGACGCCACGCCGGCTGCGGACCACACGAGCAGCGGCCACGTGTTTTATGACCCGGGGGGACGACAAGCACCCCGGACCACGTGCAGAGACGGGGGAAGTTGAATATGGTGATGGACGCTACAAAACCACACGAAGGGGGGAGCAACAGGGCAGTCAGTGGAGAGACGTCGAATCAGTCAGTCGCGGATCGAGCAGTCAGTCAGTCAGCCGGAGTCAGTCGAGGATCGAGAATGCATCACGACGTCGACCTCAGTCGGAGGCCGTCAAGCGGGACGTGCGGCGGGAAGCATCCGAGAAAAGTCAGTCAGACTTCGTCAAACGCAGAGTCCTGCGTTGGACCCGGGAAGAAGGAACTTCGAAGCCAGGCGCCGAGACGCCCACCAAGTTCGAGAGCAGTTCCAAGCCGCCAGCCGAGGGAATTCAGCGCTGCAGTGTCAGATAAGTAGTTCTACACCAAGTGCGAAGAATCTTCCCCCCCCCCCCCCCCACGACGCCAGTCGCGGCGTCAAACCATACGTAGCCTACATAGAAAAAGGGGAGGGGAGTTTGTCTCGTGAGTTCATGTACCAGTTAACCTGTTCAAGCAACAATAAAACTTGATTATGTGAACTCACAAATTAAGTGTAATTTATTAGTAAATTGGACCCAGAGACAACAGTGTCGACGTATTCCTNATTATGTGAACTCACAAATTAAGTGTAATTTATTAGTAAATTGGACCCAGAGACAACAGTGTCGACGTATTCCTACACCCTGTCACTGAGGGCTAGCATCAAGTGCTGGCGCCTCACGCCACAGAGCAGAATCAATACCTACTTCCAAACTTCAGCATTTGGCAGGTATCAACCTTGATCGTGATAAAGTGCCTAGAGTAGTCACTGTTCGCACAGTAGACGGAACCATTAAACATCCTGCCGTTAAGCTGTGCCCACTGCCCTTTAAGGGTTGAAATTAGGGATGGGTCGGTTCAGTTCTTTGGTTCCAATTTACACAGGTTCTTGAGGTTTGACTCCGAACCGGTTTTAGGTTAACAACTAAGGTTANTTGAGGTTTGACTCCGAACCGGTTTTAGGTTAACAACTAAGGTTAACAACTACTCCGTTCTCGTCTACCGTATTTACTCGTGTATAGCGCATTTACTCGTGTATAGCGCACCCTTTTTTTCCAAAACAAAGGAAAAACTTTCTGGAATGCCCACTATACAAGAAAAAAAGGGAGTGGTAGTCGTAAACTGTTCCCTAATGTTTAGAAGGAAGTGTAGGGGAAAAGGTTTTTTTTAGAGGTGTCACATTCCAGCACGGCAAAAGAAACTAGCATGCCACTGCATAAAAGAAGCAAAAAAAAAAGGAAGCTGTCCAGTCAGTGCATAAAAGAAGCAGAAAGAAAATGAAGCCGGCCACCCACCTAAAGCACACCACAATGTTTTGGCTTTTAGCGCCATGAGATACTTAATTAAAGTATTTTCCAAACATATCACAATCACCACATATTAATGTAAAAAAAAAGATTAATTTGTTACTTATTTACTAACTTTAAATACATTTAATACAACAAGTTTATCTGTATACATTAAATCTTATCTTCACACTTTCTTATTGTTCAATTCTTCCATAGGTTAAACAAAACATTTAATGACTTTTACCTGCATTGGTTTAATGAAGTTGCAAGCAAAAGGCAAGTATTCAAAATAGAAATGAATACTGGAACCAATTTAAATTATAGAATCGGTACCGGAACTGGAACCAATATTTTTTGTTATTCGACCCATCCCTAGTTGAAATGAATATTTCAAGGTGGATGGTGATGTTTGGTGCTGTGTATAAACTTCTTTGTAAATATTACTGTGTAAAGATTTGAACTTCCTGCCATTGCCATTAGTGGTGCGCTCATTGTGCTTCTAGAAACTAGCATACTAAGACAGTCAATTGTTCGCATATCGTTCATGGAAAATGGAGTTCGTTATTGCCTGCCAGTTTTCATATCGACAAACTTTCATGATATACAGTCCATCAGGAAGTTTGACGCAATAAGAATAGAGTAGTTATATGGTAGTGGGCGGCGCATCACAAGGGATGTTTGAATGACAGATGAGCGATAATCCAAGATGTGCGTATCTCATTATGAAAAACTTGCCACCGCAATAAATATTTACGGCTCGCGTGCTCCTGACCTTCAACTGATTGAATTTACGCATTTATCTGAGGAATGTTCTTGGCTCTCTCAACTTGACTCAGGGTACGGGGAATATTCCAGATCTTGGCTGCTGATACTATAGAAGCACGTTGGGCCCCAGAGCCGGTAGTTTATGAGAGTGGGAGTCTGGGCGATTGTGTGACATTAAGGGATAGACAGCGAGCCAGGGCAACAAGTAGTGCTGGAAGTGACCAGCAGGAGGAAAATCTGCGGCTGCGAGCATCAGTGCAGTGAAGAGTGCGACTGGCAGGCTGGACTATTGGACTGGATGCGTGAGTGAAAGACATTTCAAATGACGGCAACAGACAGACTAAACATATGCTAATAATGAGTGATAGTTAATTGACTATAACCAAGCAGAGACATTGAGAAGAACTTAATTAGAGTTGAGATAGACATTAAATATTGCGCTTACTGAGAAATATAAAGAATAATAGTGGAGATAGGTAGATCAGTACTGTAAATAATAGCTGTGTGAGTAAATTAAAATCAAATTTAGTTCTATAATTTTTATTAAGACCTCCATCCCTCATGAACTCTAATATGCCAATCAGGCATCTTGTAACACTGGTGTCAGAAGTGGAATGGAAGCATTCAATTGCAAATTGAGATAGGCTAAAGGCTTGTAATTAGTGTTAGCAAATTAATTAATTAATTGTAATACCTTTAAGCAAAAAAAGAAAGACTGTTTTGTACAGTTATCGCAGTGATTGTTAACAAGAAAAATGTGGACAGAACTGGAAGCACTGCAAGCATTAATTGAGGGGTTAGGTAGCCATATTAGTGTGAATGAAACTGTTTCTGTAATTGAAACTGTAAATAATAATGTAGATAGGAAAATAGATACTATGCATGAAAATTTAGCCAAGAAAATATATAATGTATATAGGAAAATAGAAGGCATTCGCATTTAGTGAATACAAGAATTGACTGCATGGACAAGAAAATAGAAACTGTAAATAAAAGGATAGACCCAGTAAATTAAACAGTGGACAATGTTAAAGCAAGAATGGACGGTGTCGAGCATGAATGACTGGTCAGCCGAACAGCGTTCTTACTACCTCACGGTTGTACTGAGAGGCCCCGTACTGAGCATACTACAATCTCTGCCAGAGCGATATCAACTGGTGTACCCCACACTGGTGACTGCCTTGGAGCTACGTTTCGGAGACAGGTACCTGTGACATACCCGCCATGCCCAACTTCGAAGCCACACTCGGCTACCAGGAGAGAGTCGCTGCAGGAGCTATGGCAAGACATTGTACTGCTTTCCCACCATCTCTGGAAGGGTTTCCCGAGGAGGTGCGCAACATCAATGCAGTCAATTTTTTCATCAATTCCATCGCCGACACACAGCAAGCACTGGAGGTGGAGTCAGCAAGACAGGTGTCTGCTTACCCCTATGTCCGGTACGGGTAGTGATGCTGAACAAAGACGACGGCAGCATCAAGAAGACACTGAAAGAGATGCAGAAGTCTATGAGTAACATCACATCCAGGGTCGGTGCTACAGAGCTTTGCTGTCCTCCACCCAAACGGCTCGAATGTTGGTCATGTTAACAGCCGGGGCACCTGAGAGCGTACTGCCCACAACAGCAGCTGCAACAGAAGCAGCAGTAGGAAAAGAGACAGCAAGAGGTAGGTGAGAATACAGCACATTCAGAAAACTTGTAGACACCAATCTTGGGGGGGGCAAATGTCGATGACTGCTGGAGGGAAGGTCCCAATGTCTTATTTGCACAATCTATGAAACAGGATTGGGATGCAATACTGGTGGAACGGAGCCTGAATGATGTTCCTTGCCAGATTGTCGTCGACAGTGAAGTGACTATAACATTAGTAAGACCAGACATCCTGGGGCCCTTCCCCAGTGATCGTCTGACGACACTATGGAACGGTGCTATTTACAGTAACGGGTGAGACCACACCAGTTATCGGTAAGAGAAAAGTGATCTTTAAGCTTGGTGACCTTACAATAGAGCACAATGTTTACATAGCAGAAATAGAGGATTAATGTCTTTTGGGACTTGAAGTGCTATTTAGGTTGGGGTGCTGTATCAATACTAGTCTGGGTGTGCTAAGGGTAGGCAGTACAAAGTTAGTGGTGTCAACATGGCATTATTTGTCTTCCTCGATTAGCTGCCCAGTAATATGTGGTCGAACCCACTGTGCTGCCCGCCTATAGTCAAATTGTCATTACAGGCAGATGTCCAGGAAAATTTGTCAGGTGTTCAGGTCTAATTGAACCAGCAGAGAGGATTGGTATCCTCCCAGGTTAAGTCATTGTAGCAAGGACTTTGGTATCTTCTAATTCTGACAGTTTTCCAGTTAAAATGATATATTTGTCTGATTGTGCCATTCATCTTGAGGAGGGCGCCATGATAGGTGTTTGCAAGCAGGTCACACAGTTACTTCCAAATATTTCAGAAGGCTCTAGAACACAAATAGAATGTTTTCTACCAGAAGTACTGCATGAACTGCTAGTACAAACAAGAGAAAATCTTAACTGGCACCAGGAGAAGGCTGTCTCAGAATTACTTCTTGTGTGGACCAAATGACCTTGGAAGGACTAACGTGACCTGCCACCACATTGATATGGGAGATGCCAGGTCCTTAAAGCAGCCACCAAGAAGACTGCCACTAGCTTTGCATGAGGTAATTGTGGAAATTCTGAAGGAAATGAGGGAGTTAGATGTGATCAAACCATCAGTTAGGTCATGGTCGTCACCCATTGTAATTGTTAAGAAGAAAAATTGCTCTCTAAGGTTTTGTGTAGATTATCACCAGCTTAATAACGTGACAAAGGAGGACTCGTCCACTTCCAAGGATATATGACACGTTGAACAGCCTAGCATGTTCACAATGGTTTTCTACTTTGGACATGAAGAGTGGGTACTGGCAGTGCAATGTGGTCTCAGAGGACCAAGAGAAGACTGCATTTTGTGTTCAAGGGAAAGGAACCTGGCAGTTCATAGTTATGACTTTTGGGCTGTGTAATGCCCCTGAAATCTTCAAACGTCTGATGGAAAAAGTCCTGCCTTTAGATATCTGACCAGTTTACCTAGATGACATTGTTGTGACGGGAAGGACATTTGAAGAGCACCTATCATGCTTAAATTTTGTATTCCAGAAAGTGGCCGCAGCCAACTTGAAACTAGTTCCTAAGAAGTGCCACCTGTTCGGAAAGAAAATAAATTTCTTGGGACATGTAGTGGTTGGCCCATGGAATAGGAACAGACCATGAGAAGACCATAACTGTGCATGTTCTGCAGCAAGTGACTTTCATTGCAAAAACTGCAACAGCCAAGTGTATGATGGAATTTCATCTTCCTGAGATATTGTAAATGCGTGTGTCAATGGTTCATCAATGTTCTCCAGCAATATATTCAGTACCAAAAAATACCACTTGTGAACCGGAAAATGTATTGCTTTTAGAGTATTAAGTTTTTCTTCAACTGTGCAAAGAAAAGTTAAATATGATGCGTCATTCTTGCTATTTATTGGTGGAAGATGTAGGATTTTGTGCTCATGTGTAGTAGCTGTAAGCTATACACTTTTGTACAGTTTCTCCGATAAGTCCCATAATACATTATAAATCGTATCAATGACTAATGTTGCTTACCAGGTCCTGTGGTTCTCCTTTTAAACAACTCGGTAATTAGTGAAGTTTCTGCACGTTACTTATGCTAGGAGTCTGCCCAACCATTTTGTTAAATAGTTCAGCAAACCCTGTCCACTCTGCTCGAATTCCCGTAAACACAGGCAACGGTAAAATTGGCAGGACTGCAACAGTGGCCCTCCCTGTCTTGTTGCACTGCACTCGCTACCCAACTGCGAGTTAGAAGATTGTTGTTTGATTCAGTTATATAATTTACGTAATTCCTGAAACACTAGTTTGTACGCAACAAATTGCCGTTTCACTTCTTTTATATCAATGCTTTTGGAGGGTGAGGGGGGGGGATTGGCTTACAAAGTGCAGAAATTCCACCACACTTCATTTCTTTTGTTTATAACCTCTTCAACAAAAATCTCGCAAATCCTCACTTTTGGAGGTATTTTCTTCATTAGCTTTATATATTTCCGTTGTACCATCAGCTTGTGACAAGAGGAAACTAAAAGTTACATGTAGTAATCCTGGCATCCCTGCCTCCGCCATTTTGGGCTATGTCGTTAACAGTTGCAATTCTGAAAGTGGACTCTATGTACGATCCAAGTACTTGCGCTACCCTGGTTTATCGAACCACACAGTCTAGTGTAGAAATAACCAATATAAGCATGTATACACTGCAGTCTCATCTTGCACACACATCACTTTTTTTTTTCTTTTTTTTTTCCTCCTGTGTGCAGCCTTGTTTACTTTTACCTTTCACTGCAGATTCCATTAGCTGTCTTTACCTGTATGAGTGTTAAAAGCCTTCAGGTATGTTGCATGTCATTATGTAACTCATGTTGCATGCAATTACATTTATTACACACACCAGTTACATTAATCCGGGCTGTTAGGATCAAAAATGTTGAGCCTGAACGTATACAAACCATCACCTGCTGTCATGGTAGTTTGCACTGGATCAACCAAAACAATAGTGCTAGTATAGCCAATGAAACAAATGAAGTCACACAAGTAAATAATATTACATGCGATACATCATAAACTTGGAGGTTTTAATTTTATACACACTATTATTCACATTAAATGTAAAAGGACCATGATATTTTATCCAGTTGTATAAGTTTCCGTTTTGTAGTGTGTGTGTTTTGGCAGGTTTTACTGCACTGTTCATTTTTTTAAATGCCAAATAGAGATTTGTTCTGGTTATCTAGCAAAAAATAATGCCTTTTAGAAATTTTTTGGATATCTGTATTGTATGGTCAAGAAAGCAAGCATTTAAAATTGATGAAAGTAGTGTGTGTTTTTTTTTTTTTAAATTTAACTTTGGTTTGAAATTACATGATTTTAAAACAGTATTTCTTTCCACATTTTAATTGTGTTTTCATATTGTGACTAAAATTTGCTTGTATTATTTATAATATTACAAAAATAGATGTACAATAATATGTATCATTCTGCAGTGTTCAAATTTGATCAGTTGCTATATTACTGTTCCTCTTTTTCAGGTGTGATACTGATTAAGAAAGCTGGTGATGGTTCTAAGAAAATAAAGGGTTGTTGGGATTCTATTCATGTGGTAGAAGTACAAGAAAAGACCACAGGTCGTAGTGCCCACTACAAGCTTACCTCCACAGCTATGCTATGGTTACAGACCAATAAAGTCGGTTCAGGCACAATGAATCTTGGTGGAAGCCTGACAAGACAGGTGCGTTGTAGTCTGAAATTATATGTGATATGCTTGTGCTTGAGTTTTGTGTCGACACAGACATAACACCTGTTGTGTTCTTTGATGTAAGTCATGGATGTTTGCAGGTGGAGAGTGATGCTAGCGTGAGTGACGCATCACCGCACATAGCAAATATTGGTCGCCTGGTCGAAGACATGGAAAACAAAATCCGCAACACGCTCAATGAAATATACTTTGGAAAGACCAAAGACATAGTGAATGGCCTGCGCAGTGTCCAACCTCTGTCAGACCAGCGGCAACAGGCGGCCTTGCGCCAGGACCTGGCAGCCGCGCTGCAGAGGAGACAGGCCAAAGGCGACGCCAACTGAGGGCTGGCATCGTCGTGGGAGTCTGAGACACACCTTTCATAACACAGGACTGAGTGTGGTTTCCACGTGGTGGGGAAGTGATGCTCAATTCACCTTCTTAACAAATATTTCAACTAGCATTTAACAAGATGAATATTTGTGAAATAAAGTAGGGAAAATTAATTTCTGGCCATCATCTGTTGTCTTCACTTCACTTCTTCCTGCTCCTGTGTGGAATATTTCTTTTTTGAGAACGCCTAAAATAATGCTTGCAGATTTGGTGTCTGCAAGGAGGTATCATTGTTATAGTAATTTGTTTGCTTCTGAATTTCAGATGCATTCCTAAGGAAATACATTTTTATGAAATAAGTTTTGGACATATAATGCATTCCAACAGGCTGCTTGGTGAACATTAAGTGAGCATTTATCATCTACAGTATCTAAAAATATACTGCTAACATTGTAAATTGTTAATTTATGAACTGTTTGCAGTTGCTGCTGCACGAGTCATAATAATAGCTAATGTTTTTTGACAAGCATTATGTAAATAATGTTTTTTGGTTTTCCATTAAAATTATGAAAAGTATTCTGCATATTGTGTGGACAGTATGCACCAATTTAATTAATTTGTTCACAAACCAGTTCTTGTTTGTCCCTTTTTATTGCTTTCATGTATTGGTTAGTGCTCTAAGAAAGTCAGATCTATGGCTTTTGAGATAACGATTCTGCACAGAGCACGTTTATTGTGGTAATTTGAGTTGGTAAAAACAAAGTGTTATATTTCATGGGGAGGAGGTTAAGTTTTTATAGACCATTAAGTTATATCAACATATTTATTACATATCCTTATTGCTTTTGCATGATTTAGTTAACAATTTTAGAGTGAACTGATGTTTCAGTGTTATATTCCTATTGCTGTAAATTTGTATGGCGTGATTATGAATAGTGAGATTTTTTCTTTACATGCTGAATTGAAACAAAGCAAGTTTACAAAATTTACTGTAAATATTACATGGAGATATGCAAATGGTTAACATTTATGCAAGCTTCATTCCAGTTCATAAATTCATGAAAACACAAGTATTAGATAATTCATTTCAATATTTTGTTTAGAATGTAGTGCTTTTCTTGTTACAATCTTCATTGGGTAACTAGAAGCTTTGCAAGTCAGTTATGGCTTTTCAGTACATGACTGTTTGTAGGAAAGTAATTTCTCAGACTAGTACTTGATTAAATTTGTCTTCCACATATCCTCCCAAGTTTAAGTTGGGGAGTTAAAACTAAACACTAAATGTAAAGATGGAAATTGAAAATATTATTTCTGTGTATTCAGGAAATATTGAACTTATTTTGGTTTTTTGGTCTGTATAAAGTAGTTAAAAATGAGAATTTTTGCTCAGTTGTAGTGTACATCATAAATGTTGTAAATTATTAACAAATTTTTATTTTTTTTAATTTTTAAAATTAATTTGGCAGAATAAATTATCTAATATTAATTGTATTTATATTTTTATCGCATAATGGTGAAATAGATTTTCATTTTTCTGTGTAAGTACATAAAAGTTTTTAATGTGACAATTTTATTGTAATGCCACCTTGGTAGTCTTGCCATGTTGAACACACAATTAGCACTGTTATTAAGAGAGAAGTAATTAAATTGCTGCATGTAGATAGGCAATGAAATAGCATTTTTGTTGTATTTTATTCCAATGTTTGGTGTGTCAGAAATTGGGTGTTCAGTTTTAATGGAGCTGCTCTAGTTCCTCACTGGTCTCTGAATTGTTAGCTGAGCAATTTTTATTTTATTGTCCATTTAGAATAATACCTTTACTTAATATATGGTTTTAATAGAATCAATTACATTAAAAAAGAAATTGTATTCAACAAAAAGGCATTCACAGCCATCTGAAATGTTTTGATTTATCTCAAATGAATTGTGTCAAAATCAATAAGTGTAAATGTGAGAAAATGTAAGGTTTATTTATGTGTGCATTTATTTTATAGTAATTTCCTTATCTTGTAACTCAAAAAGTCTTTAAATGAATATTAGTTGATATACAATATTTTTGTGACCTTATAAAGGAGTGGTTGTTAAACTAAAATTACTTGCATAAATTTTTTTTTTTTTTTTGTTTTCACTCTAGTCATAAGTTCAGAGTATGTTTTTACAGTTTCCTGTATCATTGTTAATTTTTACATATGTTAAATTGCTGCCTTCCACAACCTGGTAAGATATTCAAACATAGATAACATAACTAAGTATATACTGCAGTTTAACCACGTGTCTAATCCTGTGGTAAATTTATTGAGCACTGTGCCTTTGCACATTTTTTGTGACTTCTTAACTGGTTGTATGTCATGTGTCATTTGAATACATTGTGTAATTAAACTGTGTGGCATATACTGTATCATGAACATGAGATTGGCACTGCTGCTGCAATCTGTATCAGCTCTTCAGAGATGATACAGAAGAGCTAAACTAACATTTTGTACTCTGTTAATGTGAATTGTACTTTCTTTGTGCATTTAAAACTGGACATTTACTGTTCTGTTCGAAGTGGGTATAAAAACAGTGTTGTATAAGCCGTGGGCATTGCTTCCTGGAGAAACACACTTTGGCTTATGCAGTATTTCCATTTTGGTAGTAACCAGCGCGCGCCACTGTTAAATATCAACAGCAGTGGTAACACCGACATGACATGGCGTGTTTCTGTTTTATTGCAAATAACTTTGAGCTATTTCTTGATGACCAAAATGTATGTTCTTCCCTGTGGTGATAAATAGGGCCCCACTTTTACGGTAAATAAAATGAGCTGATTTTGTTGTTAAAATTTTACCATTTCATCAAAAAAATATTTTAACTTTGTCAAATTTTATAGCAAAAAAATGCATGCATTGTTATTAGAACATGAATGTGTTGTTTTTGTAATGTTTNTAACTTTGTCAAATTTTATAGCAAAAAAATGCATGCATTGTTATTAGAACATGAATGTGTTGTTTTTGTAATGTTTCACTCAAACTAAATGAAATCTCTTATTCATTGTTTTAATCAGTACATATTTAAGTGAAAAACATTTTAAAAATATGTAACTGTAAGGATGAAAGGACAACTTTACGAGAGCACACATGTCATGTAGCACACATTGTCACATCATAGTAATTTTTGTTTAAAAACTCTTGTACTTTATCAAGACATTTAAAACTGGCCAAGAACATTAGCGTTTGAGTTTTACAAATTTTTTTACATCACCTACATACAGCTTTTGTTCATTTGTGGATATTAATTAAATCCTGTTCAGTTTAATATCACTCCCAACACAAATCCACAACCTAACTATGAGATACTAGTGAAAATATTTTATTATTGATAAAATAAAAATACTCCTTACATAGTAAAAATGTTTTTACAATGAAGTAGCAGAAACCTATTTTTTTTCTTTTTTCTTATCAATATGAAAATTACACAAATTTGCTTCCAATACAGTTGTCTTTATTTTTTGTCTCCTCCACTATCATAAAATCATTGTGCATACGGCATGGCAGTGTTTCAGCACGTGTCTTTTCCTGTCCACTCAATGTTTACTTCGCAGTTTTGCACTTTGGTCAGTTTATAAAACAAAACAAAAAAACCTTCACTTTCAAACTCCCAGGCACGATTTAAAACAGTAACTATTTTTCGCATTCTTAAAGAGGTTTTGCGACATAAGCAGCAGACTAAAATTACCACCCTCGTTCAGTAGTTGCACATTATCAAGAATCTAACCACAAAGCACGGAAGATGAGTAAAGTTGGCCGTGTTTACAAACACGGAGCGAATGTTTACTGTGTAATTATTACATTTCACAAAAAAAAATATTAATCTGTGTTATATATACGTATTATTTACTTTCGTCAAATTACCAACATTTTTGGTTAGAGATGTTCGTTTAAAATACACATAGGTGTGATTCTGCCCATGAACGAGAGCCATAGCGATTCCGATCAATATATATTGAATCGTACTTGCAACTATAATCTTTCGACCTTGCTACCAATTGATTTATGAATCGTTCTCTTGACGTTCAATTTTGGAACGTTTTTATAGTCAACGTGATCACCACGGAAATAGTTTTGTCATCTTCACACGTGAAGTAAATGAGAGATAATACTGTATAACGAATGGAAAATTGTAAAACTTAATGTTTGTAAGAGTTTTCATAATAAAAGAAGCACACACTATTGTTTTAGATACACTTAAACAAAGAATTTTTTCGATGTTTCTCGAATACTGGAATTATTACAGAATTTTGCAAATGAACATAATTTCTCAGTATTTTGCATTATTTTGTGGTTTGCGAAAGTTTCTTAGTCCCAGCAATAAAGCATGTACAGTATATTGCACATTATATTTTGTCACAATGTGTGTCTCATATTTTCATATTTCATTAAAAAAAAAAATATATATATATATATGTATGTATGTAGAAACACACACAGATACACACAAACTGTGCATTATTTATTAATTGTTACAAAATTTTGAGCATACTTTCCATGATCAAATTTTAACTGGTAGCTATTCGACTTCGAAAATACGCGAACATCAAAATCCACTATTCGCACACCCCTAGTGTTTTGTTTTTCTCACATGCTGGATGTGAGGTAGCTCTGTGTTGCGGGTGGTATCACGTTGCTCATTTAGGGGCAGGCCGGTTCTGACGTGCGTAATTCATTGCTACTGGGTAGTATTCATCTCTCGGGTGTAGAAGTCAGGGTTCGTCTCCCGGTAAGGGTGTCTGCTTTCCATAGACTGAGTTGAAGTCGTAGATGTATACATAGTGCTTTCCAGCTACGCGTCATGCATCAGTTGCAAAATGATTTCTTAGTCTTTTACAGAAAAACAGTGACTTGCATCTTAAAAGAGCCAATGCTGGGTTCAGCTTTTAATTATTTATTGAGGGGAGAAAGCGTGCTTTGACAATAATTAAATTGGGCCTCATATTTAGAGAACTTAAGTTTGCAATTCAAAGTCGCAGCGATAGAAAACAATTTTTTGTAGTCTTCTGTTATCGTGAATGAAACCTTTACAACTGGGCAGATACCAGATGACGTAGTTCTTTATGAAGTACTTTATACAGGCAAGATTACAATGGTCTTTCATAAAAATCAAGTGACAGCATTTTAATGGTATGTAATGAAACATAGGATTATCAATGAAAATATCAGTAAAAGTTAATTTAAATGTTTTCATTGATTGGCATTTTATATGGTGGGTGACAGAGTTTAAAAAATTCTGTCTGTATATTCACTTCAGGGAGTGATTTTCATTCCACCAAGAGCAAAGACCCGTGATATGAATTTCCCACTTTTATTTCAAACTGTGTATGAATTAGTCATTTACTAATAAATACAGTTATATTTGATGCATGACACAACGTTGTGGCAACAAGATTCCCTTTTCAAGTCGGTCATTGGCTCACAGCTGAAGACTCAATGTCAGAATGTCGGGAGTTCAAATTAGTTGGCAGACTTAGGAACTGATTTGGCAACTGGACAATACTCTGCTCGATTTTGATATGATTGCCCACTGGATCAAGTGCTATAGAGATGCTGCCTCGTCACTGGTACTACACGTGGGGTGCACTTCGATTTTACGAGGGTCTCTATTTTACGAGGCCATTCTCAGGAACTCTGAGGCGGCTCTAGGTCTGACGAACTGGACGGCCTAAGCAGTCGCTGGTTAGAGGTGGATTCCGGCTACGGTTCTGGGCTGGCGTTCATTCTGTGTACCACGATAAAATTTTCCGTATAACTCAGTATATACGACCTTCCCTTTTCCCAAAGAAATGTGAACACTGGGCACCATTGCACTTATAGTAAGCACTAGATAGAAATAAAAAAACTTAATTCAGTAAAATATGTCATAAGTAGGTTGTCCTCATCAATTCAGTCAATTTGAAATTCAATCTGAGCTTGAAAACTGAAATTGAGAAGTTAAATTCAAATTTATAGCTGCGATAACACAATACTTATGGAAAACCAAACACCAAAGACAATAACGAATAAGGCGAAGCGATCATGAGACTATGGGCAGACACAATCCATACAGGCTGAAGAGGGAATGGTGGAGTGTGTAACTTTTACTATTATTAGCTGGTTTTGTTGCTTTATATGTGATAGTTGATGGTTACTGTCGTCACAAGAGATGATAAGGGGAGTGTGAGGAGTGGGAAGGTTGGGTTGGAACAAACAGTCTCTTCACAATGTTACGTGTGATGTGTAGGGTAGGCCAGCCTGCGGGCACCAGGCGGCAACACTCACTCCAAATCACCACTGCCACATTTTTTTGCCAGATTTCAGTAGTTTCCCCCCTTCTCATTATATTGCAGCATACTAGTTAAGTGTAGCAACAATACAACCCATGTATTTTGTCGTGGACTAGCTAACATATTTTTTATCAATTTTCATTGCTAGTTCTTACATTTTTACCAGGATTTTTCTATTTTTTTGTTAAATTTGTGATTTTTTTTTAAGATTCCTGGAAATGGTCCAGTAAAATTCATTAAATCAGGTACTGGTAAAATTGTGTCCCGACTGTATAACATGTGTAAAATTCTGCCCTATGACTACGAGTACTTTTTGTTCCTATTTTGTCTTTGGACCCCAGAGAAGCCATTTTTCCAACATGTATGCCAGACGAGAAGTCTGCTGATCATTGTGTGTGTATGCGTACCTTTTTGTGCACATGCGTGAATGTGCATGCACACGTGCGCACACAGATTTGGACAAATTGGAGAAAACTTATTTTGTTTTTCATAAAAAATGTATGGCATGTCATGTTGAATATGAAAAATTGTTTTTCAGACAGGAAATAGTTGCAGAATGTAAATGCTAATAAACTGATGTTTATTATTTAATATTGTTCAGAACTGAGTAAAGGTGGAATCACATGTTCGCAGATCACACCTAACAGACAGAACATATAGTAGCAATAGCCGGCTAGAGAACTGCTTGCCTCTCTTGTTTTATCCATGTTGTTTACAAAAAAAAAAAGTTGAGCCAATCTCAATTTTCTGTACAAACAATGCTGATATTACCCACAATTCAGTGCATAGTGTCTTAAGTCAACCAAAGTGGCCACCAGAGAAAATTATGTTTTAATGTTAAAGGCTTATAAACCAATGAAATGAAAAGAAGAAAAAACGTAATATAAACATTTTCATAGCACAGTTAATTTTAGAAGTAACAAAAACTTGCTTGTTAGCAGTTAATGGGTAAACCAAACAAAATTTGAAATTTTGGGTAATGGGTAATTAAAACATTTTGGTGATGAGTGAATTAGTGTCACTAAATCTACTCATCTCTCTGGTTGGCACGAGATGTAAATTTGAGAGTCCTTAAGGAAATAAATATGTTCAGTCAAAATAGGTTGCAATTTTTTTTATAACTTATGCCTTTGTGTGGGAATAATAGCTTTGTGTAGGTTTCAAGTGACTAAGTGCATTATAGCTACAAATTTATTTGTGGTAGAAGACTTTATTTATATCCCTTATTGGGTTTTTAAGCAGAGTGAACTGTGAAATTTCAATAAACTCTCGATTCTAAGACCTTTCATGGTTCCCAAGAAAAAAGAAAAGTGTTGTTATTTTGTAGGGTTCGTTAGGGGGGGGGGGGATTACTTGAATTTTTTTTCATGATTCCCCGCTAAAGGGTTGTTATTTCTAGAGGGTCGCTATTCCAGGGGTTTTAGAAACAAGAGTTAATTGCACATTGAGAACTAGAGATTCAACCTTAACAATGACTGAAATGTAGCCCAAAATATGCCGATTTGAAATTATACAAGCCACTTTCCCTAACATGTGGGTTTCTGCAATTTTGCATTTCAGATGGGATTTCATTATTAGTAACTTTTAAACTTGCCATTATGTTTTTATTTTCTTGTATTCATTCAGTTATATTACTTTTCATTGTCTTTTGTTTATTATGAGAATTCACATGATTTTGCACACGTAGTCTGCAATTTTTTTAATGGTTTTAATTGAAATACTTGTGTTCCTACAGCAGTTTTTGTGGAAGATCCTTAATAACAATTTTTCGTTGCTTTTCTGATTGACACCCTTTTACATTTTTTTATGTAACTAATGTTTAGAAACAGGTTTATCATCATATTGCTCATTCCATTTGTAGGATATGTAACAATTATTGAGCAAGTACTGGCAACCTGAAATTTGTTTGAAATTTGTGTTAGTATTTTAGCAAAATTATATTTATCCATTCAAGAAAATATATTTAATTTTGTTTGATCAGTAATGTATAAACTTGCTTTAGTTGCTTGCATAACTTGTACTATAAAAACACTTGCTGTGTGTGCTGTGCTGCAACAGCTAATTTAATGTTTGCCATATTATGATGTGATGAGTTAGAACATAAATGTTTTACAATTATTTCAAATTTTATTCTTATTTGCATACAACAAAAAGAAATTTAAATGCAGGTGATGTTTTTTAACGTGACAACTAGTAAGAAGTTAAAACGTGGAACTACTTCTTGTAGTTCGCTGCCAACTTAACTGTTAGTATTGTGGTCATTGCTTATGTTAAAATAGATGCTGTTACGTACAGTGATTTTATCCAAGGTTTATTTCAAGATGCTCACTTTATCATGAACCATCTATACCTATGTATAGTCTCAGACGAGTGTGTTCTAGCCTTGTTAACATTGTCAAAATATCTTCGGCGTTGTTTTTATAACTGGAAAAGAATCATTAGGGTGTCCAGCGATCAGGAAAAGTGGGAAATATATGGATTTGAAATGCTTTTGGAAATGTACAAGAATTTTTCCAAATGGCTGAAATTTTTTCTTGTTTCTGAAATTTGCGTTAGAACTTCAGAAACGGCACCAAGGGAACTAAGTTGTAAGTAATATGCACTGACTTTTACAGTGGGAATACCACAGCGTGTTACTAATAATGGCGTAAAGGTCATACAGAGAGAAAGTAGGAAATAATAAAAAAATGTCCACTGTCCATGTCTTGCTGTGAAGGACAAGGGTGGCAGAGAGGAGGTGGTGTAGGAATGTCTGTCTTCGCACTACGGCCTGAGTCTGACCATCTCTGCTGGCCTAGTTGTACACTGCAGACGTGTATGTAACGAATGGTGTTTGTGGGCGCACATCATTGCGGTTGTATAAAAGCATAATTTGGCTGCTTGTCCGAGTTTACTTTATGTCTTCAGCAGACGACTGACATGCTGAAGAATTAAAGCAGATGATTCTGTTGTAATTATACAATGCAATGAATTGTATTAGTTTGGTGTGATATGTAAGTACATATGTGCTTTAAATGTGATTAAAATGTTTGCCCAACTTAATTTCATAAATACCACCTTCTCTAGCCTTCACACCATGATCAGTCACACATTTTCATATTCATAAGTAAAATGACATGATCCACAACTATTTCACAGGGCCATGCAACTGTACGCAAGACATAAAAACATTCAAATTCCTTGTTGTGGAAGCAAGCTGTAAAGTGAACTGTGGATCATTATTTCTTGTCTGGTTAACAGCCTGTTACATCACGTTGAATAGATGGAACAAAAAACTTAGCTTTGGACATAGGCCTGGCCTAATTTGTGGCATCTGGGGATTGTCATTCCTTTGTGTAAATAAATATCTGAATGTGTGTCTTTTCCGCAAGTAGATTTAATTTTACTTGGATATTGTCCAGTTTCATTGCGTTGTTTACTATTACATTTTAAATAATACTTTTTAAGTCATCAAGTTGCTGGTGGATTTTTTCCTTCCACTTTCCTACCCACCGTTTCATCTCACTCATTCTCTCTGTTACCGCTCCTCTCCACAACTTTCCCTAGCTGTGCCGCGCCCTTGGCCACAGACAATTGNCCACAACTTTCCCTAGCTGTGCCGCGCCCTTGGCCATAAAGTACCCAATTGTGAATCTCTTACAGCTGGCTGCGACATCGTGACATTCACAAATGCGTTGTACAAAGTTAGTTTGAAACAAACAAATCATTTGCAGGTAGTTTACTTATGAAATATAATTGAAGACAAGTTCACATGGAGAGCCAGGTGTGCGTGGCACAAGCCATAGACTGTGTTCAAATTGTCGGTCAAAGCCACATTTCAGGACAGTTATCAGCTCTCCCAGCATTTACTGTGCATGTGCGAGAGCAGGAGCTGTGTCATTTATGAAATTGCATACAAAGTTCTCTGGTTCAATCATAGTTCAGAAATTTTATTACGGAATTTAATATAGTTCTAGATTGTGTGTACTGGGTTTTTTTTTTGTTTGTGTATGGGAGTAATAACAATTCAGTAATATGTTTTAACCAAGTGAAATATCATAATCTTTTTTTAAATGACATCCGTAATTTTTTGCTGCAGTGGTTCTTGCGCTGTGGCGATAATTTCATTCTGCAGTGTGGTAAACGATTTTCACATGGTCGAAAATAGCAAGATTTGATGTGGTGCAATGAGCTGTAGCCAGAGTGAGGCCGATTATGTGTTGCCGGCTGACTGTGATGAATATATCGCAGATGTTGCTTTTGTCGGTGTTGGACGGCAGCAGAGAAGAAAAAGCATCAACTATTTTCGTAAAAAAGAAAATAATTGTAAATACAGTATATAACAGGAGAAAAACATTTGTTACAATTATTTGCCTTTACAATGAAAGTAAACTTGATTTAGTTTGAACCATTTGTTATCAATAATCTATTCGCAAAATGTTTACGCTAATAATTTCTTTGTGCTTGTTTAGTTTTCAATGCTATTTTTCCCTAGGTATGCTCTAAAATTGCACTCTCCTCACTGGTAGGGAGGTATTTTCTCCAAAATATACGGCAGCATGGTCTGAGATGACATGCATTGCCGACCAAGCGTCGCTTGATAGTGAAATTATTGAATTTTATCGTCTGTGTATCGGATGCGTCGCGCCGCATCGTGAAACCAATTTTACGTAAAAAAAGAACGTGACAGATAAGCTACACTACTTCTATTTTACTTGATAGTTTCTCACATAATTTTTTTGGTCACTGGAATTCCGAGGAAAAAGTGAGAAATGTACTGGAAATTCAATTTATAGTCTCGCTGGGCACCCTAATCTTGTTTAACTCTTCTGCTATTCTATTTACAACTTAAACCAGGACTTTGAAAGGGTTGAACATAGTTAAAGGCATAAGCATGTGTCTAAACAGAAAAAGAATTGTGAACATCAGTCAACATTCACAGACAAATATTATTTACTGAAATTAACATGTCCGTTTTTATAGTGCTGATTACAATATAATATTTATTTTTGTTGTTTATTTAATGAATATGTGAGTATGCAGTCGACATATGAGTCGGCTGATGTAAACACCAGCTGAAATTCACATGACGTGTTTATTTTCATAGGTACACAGAAAGATATGCAACCAATGGGCCCGTTCCCCTTTTTTTTTNTTTTTTTTTCCCCTCCAGATGGCAACACAAGCCTTGAACATTTGACAAACAACAAAGTATTTTTATGTTCACAAAGAAAATGTGAATATAGCAGGGTTGATACTGGCACGCTTGTATTTGTAATGCTTTAGACGAATGAATTTTGTAGGAAATAGTAAATTTTAATTATTTTAAGATTAAAAATTTATTTTTTTAAATAAAATGACAATGACATTATTTTGTTAGTTGCAGTGGGTAAAAAATACCTTGAATAACCATAGCTTAGTACTCCTCCCCCCCATAATTGAAACGGGTAACAGATATGAACTGCAGATGAAAATTTGGTGGAAAAAGGAATCTTATATTCTTGAATTTGTGTAGCCATCATTTCTTGCTCATAGGCAGTGTTACAGTGGATGTTGTCAAATCACCCAGAATTGTTGAAACACACATACAGTAACTTATTCTTATAGTGAGGTTTGTTTTCCAAATTGCTAAGTAGGCAATAACCATGCATTTAATTGATACATTTTGATACGTTTTGTTTATTAGTAAAATGCCATAGTCACATTTGTGTCTTGGCTATTTTATGACAGAAATATTCAGAGATCTTGTCTTTATTTTTGTTAAATTTTACTATTAATTAGCTTGAAAATATTTTTATGTTGTTTTTAGAGCAATAACTTTGGGATGCATTTTCTGTTTCCTATACTGACTTCAATCCACACAAGCTCCTTGTCATGATTCCTGCAGAATTGGTTTCTGTGATTTGCTGGTTTTTGCACAAATTGTATGCCATTTTGTTTGTGTCTCATATAGGACTAGTAATTGTGTACTCAGTGCTGTGACTTCTTGGTAATGGACATCTTGCTTACATAAACTGTTAATGTATAAGTTACATCGTTACAATGAATCCTTTGTGGTGGTGCTTTGTTGAGTGGGACTAAAGTTGCTGCCGGCTCTACTCCGTGCAAACTGAAATTGTAAATATGGTTGTATCTTAATAGGAAGATTAGATTTGTGTATGCCGAAGTTAAGTTTCTTTTTGGGAAAACAGAAAAATAATTTTGGAGTTTTATTGTAATTTTTTTTAAAATCCTTATTTTGACAAGNAGTTTCTTTTTGGGAAAACAGAAAAATAATTTTGGAGTTTTATTGTAATTTTTTTTAAAATCCTTATTTTGACAAGTTTTTTTAGGTGATCAAATGATTTTTTTTTAATATTAGAGTAACATTTTTATTGATGTTTTAGATTTTACCACCCTTTGCAAGTGGTGGTTTATATGTTTGTTTATTGTAACATATTACCATTTCTGCATGATTTTGTCTATATTTTGCTTAGTTGTATTACGTCTATTTTATTTACACATTGGTTCTGTCATTTTTCAGTTTTTAAGTTAAATGACTGTATGAGCTCATGTTCTTAAGAAGGCTGTTTGCTATTAGCTCATTTTACATTGTGGACATTTTATCATAATTGAAATTTCATTGATGGATATGGACACGCATTGTGTTACATATAATATAAATGTTTTCAGTAATAATATATAATTTATAGTTTCAAACTATTATATCTTTTGAATTGTGTGTGCTAATCAGTGATACAAATNGTCAGTAATAATATATAATTTATAGTTTCAAACTATTATATCTTTTGAATTGTGTGTGCTAATCAGTGATACAAATTATTGAATAGAAATTGCATCATTGTTACCAGTGAAAACAAACATTTTATATCTGCTTTGACACATGACGGCTGGGTTAAAGGTGGTGTGTGTCTCGCGCGAGCAAAGGTTTCACTAGATGTCAAGTCAGACATGGGTTCTGTGCAAGGCCTAATGAGGTGGAGTTAGCACTATCATGCGCTTGGCCCAGGTCCTTTACACAGGGTTGGACGGGCAGGCCGTCTGCTGGGTATGAAATCAGGCGTTACATTGAGAGCCCCCACCCCTCCCTACAACCCGTGGGCTGGGGTATGTGCCGGTGCTGGCTTACCTTGTTCAGACCTTACCCGGGGTTGACTGATGGCTGAAAGCTGTTGCCGCAGGGCTGCGTGCCTTCCTAGGGTTGCAGGCGGTAGGATTGACTTCTTGCTGGTCTTCTGGTGTATATGCAGCTGGTCGCGAGGGGAGGGGGGGGGCTGGATATTATGGGCAGGAAACAGGTGTTTGTGTCACTCCCAAGGTCACAGGCAGGCCTAGTTGTAGGCTGACAATAACTGGGTGTGGTTTTCCGACGGGTTTTGCGGGGTAATTCAAAGAGGTTAGCTGGGTAAACAGTGAGGTTAGGCCTCAGCAGTTGACGGGCAGATGGAGCTTGCTCTTGGGGGGTTAAACAGCTGAAGGCTGACTGGTTTGGTTACCTAGTAACTGGTCAGCCTCAGGAGCAGTAGCTGTCCTCTGGTTGCTGCACTTTATACCCCTTCTATGGTGATTGGCATTAACAAAAAGTTCTAACGTCCATTTCTGCAAAGCAAGGACATCCAGACTAACCACACTGACCCGTACTATCTCCTGCACTTGACCTTGGTTGCTACTTAACCTGCGGATGTTAAAGTTAAAGACAGGTAAAGGAGCCCTATCGGAAATAATGAGAGAAATCTACTAGGTAGCTATGAAAACAACTCAACCTAACTTACGACAGTGTTAGTCCTGAAGGTACTCTGGTGTCCCCACTGAAGTAGTAAGTGAGCTTAAGGGGACGTAAACTTTTCGGAGGTAGCTGGTCCTTGGTATCTAGAAAATGTCTGGTTGCTGGCGGTTCCTCATGAGGAGGACTGTGGGCAGGGAGCTTCGGCACAAGTTTTGTTGACGCGAGCTGCAGAGAAACTTCTGCCTGCAGTGACTCCTCAGGGAGGAGGGTTTGGTAGAGAGCCCCAGCACTGGAAGGTGCTGGGGCGAGCCTGACCAGAAACAACTTGCGTTTTCCAGAGTGCGTGGCCTTATAACCTCGTAGCCGGCGTGTGCCTGGATCTCGTCGACCTTCGGTTGGCTTCGGTTGCTATATCTCCTTCTCTTCGTGGGCAGTGTGACTTTGCTGCGCGCTCTGGGGGATGGCGAGAGACTGGGGTAGTTTTCCTTGTTGTGCGGGTGGCAACCAATGCTCGGTTAGGTGCAACGCACTTGCGTTACTTCGCTCATCATTTATGTGTGGTGGGTGAGTATCTGATGCTCGCTTAGGGGCAACTCCCTTTCATTGCTGCGTTCGGCACTCGTGTGCAGCGGGCAAGTATGTGATGCCCAGTTAGGTGCAACTTATGTGCCTCGTTTTACTTCACTTCATAATAGAGGGCAATTACACCGCGTGTGTGTTTGGTATATGGGTTATTTAGTGGGTTAACAATCTCTTCCGTGGGTATCCTCATCTCTAGTAGAATGCCGGTCGACTGTAGGCTAGCGGTATCTGGGTTCAATGCTCCGTTCCGGCTACGTGATGTCGCGCATGAGTCGAATATAAAATTACACCAAATACGCATCATGCGTCAACTTGATGTGAACATTTAATACTTGGACGCAAGCAATGAGACCCTGTCTGTGCAGTCTTTTCTGCCATTTCAAATAACATTTGACTAATAAGTTTTAAGTGGACAAAACTGAAGTGCCTGGCTCTAGGATTTAAAATCGGTTTATTACGTACAAATTAACTTAAGTTGCTTTGCACAGGGCTGCTGTTCTGATTGTATAAACTTTCACAGAATTTTTATTCTTGAAACGAATTAATGGATTTCATCCAAATATCAGGAATAAATTTTTTACTGTTGTCCATTCACATGTACANATGTCGCGCATGAGTCGAATATAAAATTACACCAAATACGCATCATGCGTCAACTTGATGTGAACATTTAATACTTAGGCGCAAGCAATGAGACCCTGTCTGTGCAGTCTTTTCTGCCATTTCAAATAACATTTGACTAATAAGTTTTAAGTTGACAAAACTGAAGTGCCTGGCTCTAGGATTTAAAATCGGTTTATTACGTACAAATTAACTTAAGTTGCTTTGCACAGGGCTGCTGTTCTGATTGTATAAACTTTCACAGAATTTTGATTCTTGAAACGAATTAATGGATTTCATCCAAATATCAGGAATAAATTTTTTACTGTTGTCCATTCACATGTACANTATTCTTGAAACGAATTAATGGATTTCATCCAAATATCAGGAATAAATTTTTTACTGTTGTCCATTCACATGTACATTTTGTGTGCTTATTTCATTGCCATGCACCATAGATATACGCATGCGTTAAAAGGAGGTCTTTCAGAGTACTGTGGATATAACTTTTTTTAACTTTACTGCTCGCGGTGTCAACATTTTGAACTACGTGTAAACATTGATGTTCTGGCTACATAAATGTCGAGGTAATCAATAATATAAATATTTTTGTCATTTCAAGTTCTACTTTACATTTCAACTGTTCGCTTATCTTTGTCTCATAAAACCTTGACATGTTAGTAGTTTCCTCATGTGTGGTTTGAAATGTGAAATGTTTATTTTAATGTTGTTTATGCCAGCAATACCCTTTTGAAGCATATATTCCATAGAAGAAAGAGTTTGTGTTTTATAGCCATAATTACATGATACAAGGAACAAAAAACTTAAAGCATCGCCTAATCTGGCTTCATTTAGGCAGCAATATAGATGAGAATGGGAAAATGAATTGAGGCCATGTTCCAATTTGTTGTTTCATTTTCTGTCATTTGTATTAGAATTTTGTAAGGTTTAGTTGGAACACTACGACATTAAACTGTCTGGCTGCCATTCTGCTATTATTTTGGTGTATCTAAGAAGCCTAAAAATAAACAGTAATTATTCCAAAAAGTTGTTAGAGAACTGTTTAGAATTTAAAATCAACAAAATAAAACATATGATGTGAAGTTGGTACTTAACAAAAATTGAGAAAATACTAATTCCAAGAATATTTCTTTACGAAATAATTTTTGTGAATACAATACACATTTCTTTATTGCATTAACCTTGCCTAATGTGTATTTAAACGTTCCAAACAAGCAAAACTAATATGGTAACAAGTTGATTTTTTTTTTTTTAATTTTTCAACTTTGAAGATGACAAAAACAAAACACAAGTTGCAGAAATATTTAATAAGTTCTGTAGACACATGACTATTTTGTTAACAAAAAGTGCCAATTGGAACACATGTACTTTTATCCTTAGCATTTACTGTGAGGGACTTATNTGACTATTTTGTTAACAAAAAGTGCCAATTGGAACACATGTACTTTTATCCTTAGCATTTACTGTGAGGGACTTATATTTGCGATGTCATGGCAACACCAAAACTCATAAGAAATAAAAAATGCCTAGATCTGTAAAAGCAAATTCATCGCNTATTTGCGATGTCATGGCAACACCAAAACTCATAAGAAATAAAAAATGCCTAGATCTGTAAAAGCAAATTCATCGCACTCAAAGTTTGTTGTAAATGTAAATAATGATGTGATTGATGGTGGAAATATTGTGGGCCAGTTTTGTTTATGAAAACAACCTGCCTATAAGTTTAAGCAAAAAATTCACAAAGATGTTTCCGTATAGTGGCATAGCTGCAAACTTTCTTGAGGTCGCACCAAAATTGGTGCGATAATTCAGCAACAAATAATTTTCTATTGACTTTCAGTATTTATTCGGACCTGGATTGTCATGATTTTTGANTATTGACTTTCAGTATTTATTCGGACCTGGATTGTCATGATTTTTGAGATTGTTGCCAGGATTTTTGTTGGTTGGATTTAGTATTTATGTCCAGAATCAGTGGCAGCGCTGTCTTTGTATATGATATTTGTATGAAGGAACTAGATATTCTTCTTTCACTCTTCAGGTTCTCAAGACCTAGTTGTTAAAGAGCCATCCAAATCTCTCAACTGAACTCTTTCCCTCTTACTTTAGTCCTAGCATAAGTAAACCTATGTGTATTATTGGCCTTACATGACTAGTTATAGTAATGATTATTTTTTTAGGAACTACGAAAAATTTGAGGTAAATTGCAGAAAAATTAATTGATTGCACTTATTTGGTTGTTGTATGTTATGTTTGTCTTGGCGAGTGCTATACTGGATGTAGGGAATATCTAAAAATATTTACCACATGTTTAATTCACCCAAACAAATATCTAAGAGTTCCGGAGGACCACAAAAGGTTCAAAGATTTAGAGTGTTCGTCACAGAGTTACTTTCCCCGGCTGGCGTCTTGGAAACAACAGTTTTTACATCTTGATGTAGGGCTGCCAACTGTGGCAGCACCAACCAGTGTCTTCTGTGGCAGGACTTCAGTTATATTCAAGCAAGATATGTACAAATTTGTAGCTCAATCACAGTAAAGCACTATTTATCCATATATACATTGAAATCCCTCCCCCCTCAGCTAAAAACAAAGTTTTCTTATTGGGAAGAAGATGATGCAACTTCCACGTTGGGATGCTGGAGAGTGCGTTGTTCTGCCTTTACAGAGACCACTCTGACAACTCCATCTGGGTTGACTTTGGTTCATTACCCCAGCTTCCATTTCATAGGTGGTGATTGGTCTTCCTAGAAGAGTCCAAGAGTACCCACTCTGAGGGAGACTGCTGGGTCTGTCCACTTGGATCTCTGCTGTAATGTGTGCAGGCAGTTTCAACTCCAACGTTTCCAATGTGTCAGTTGCCACTGGTTAAGATGGGAAATAGATGCATCAACCATATCTGGTTCTGGAAAAGAAGTTAGAGGTGGAGGAGTCAAGGCAGTAAGATTGTTAGAATTGTCACTAATAGCACATGGGAGATGAGAGTTAAGGAAAGTGCCCACCTGAACAAGCATTGTTTGCAACTCTTGGTATGTCAGGATTTGATTTCCAACAGTGAGAGTCAGGTGTTTCTTCCTGGATTTCACACCAGCCTCCCACAGCCCACCAAAGTGAGATGCTGCTGGAGGATTCTGCAGCTAACTTAGTTGCCATTTGATAATGGTAGGCAGGAAAGTTCACAAAGCTGTACAACTGCCTTTGCTCCAACAAAATTTGTTAGAATAAACACGAGCACAGACACCATTCTCTTCAGTGCTCAGGAAGTGCTTCGTAGACAGTCCCATTACATGTTCCAAGTGTAGTGCCTTGGCAATGGGATGATTTTATTTTGCACCTCTCAGTCTTCCCATAGTAACCAGGAATGAGTCAGCATAATCAACAGACATGCAGGAAGGATCAAGCCTGCTGATCTCTGCAATTTGGTAATTCAGATATGGGACGGGCACACGACTGTGGTGAGTTGTGAAAACCCAGATTACACTGCCTCAGTCTATGTTGTGAGTGGTACAATGAGCATCCAGTATCCAGTACTTCTGTCTCTGTACTAAATGAACGAATAGAAGACCTGCATGAAAATGTCTTTTATGCACATAGTCAATCAGCAATACTGTTAGACGATGCTTGGCTGGAAGAGCAATAGATGTTTTAGTTTGTAACCATGGCCTTAATGTCGTAGGCGACCTACATATAAAATTCACAGTCAAGAAATTAACCCAGTTGATGTAGCTGCTATGTAAATGGGTTCCCTGATTGCAAAATCTGAATTTCCTTTGCAAAACTCTTAGCCTGGACAATTTTAATCAAAGTGAGTAGCGCATACTGCAACTCCACTGTAGCAAGCAACTCTGTATGTCGAGGGCTTGACCTACAGTTGTGCATGGAGCAAAACTGATAAGTGACACTCCTCTGCAACTGTGTTAGAGAAGAATAATTATTTGACTGTAGTTTTAAATACTTCTCTTTTGAGCTGCCAACCAGTGATGTTGGCAACATTGAGTTGCCAACATCACTGGTTGTTCTTGGTGCTGAATGTTGAGCCAGCCAAGGTGGTCCCTGCCACTACAGAGGATGATCAAGTAGTTTGCAGGGCAACAATCCTGGGAGAGAGTCAGCCGGGTTTTCATCTGATCGAACATGACCCCTACAAGCAGTGGGCGTAAGAGACTGGATCTCGGAGATTCAATTTTGTACAAATGTCTTCTATTCCTTGTCCTTGGAACTAATCCAAGCTAAAACCACAGTAGAATCAGACCAAGCAAATAATTAAAGTTGCTAGTAAAGGAAGGCATATACATCATTGGCAATTTTCATAAACTTAAGAAGTAACTATGTAGCACACAGTTCTAATCATGGTAAGGTGAGAGTCTTTAGAGTTGCCACCATGGATTTTGTACAGACTAGACACACTACCACCTGACCATTAGCATCTGTCCGCAGATAGACAACAGTCGCATAACGCTTTTCAGAAGCATCCACAAACCCATGGATTTCAAACGTTCTTGCTCCTGTGCAGATTACACAGCATGGAACTGTCACCTTTGAAAGTGCACCCAATCCCTCTTGAATGATATTCAATTTGTTCACAAAAAAATCGAGAGGGGTATTATCCCACCCTAGCTGCAGTGACCAGAGCTGCTGAATTTGTTGCTTAGTAAACAACATAACTGAGATTATCAAACCCAAAGGATCAAATATTCTAGCTATTGTGGACAAAACTTATCTCTTTTTACAAATTGTTTATGGAGCAGGTTGGAAAAAATATTAAAAACAAACAACATTTGTGTTCCACAGCAGTTCCAATACCTCGATTGTTTTATTTTCAGGAATAGAAAATGATTGATCTGGTGAGAGAGAGAGACAGAGACNAGAATTATGATTGATCTGGTGAGAGAGAGAGACAGAGACATATGGCTTCCTCAACAGAGTTTGTTCATGTAAAGATGTCCTTCATTTAAACATCCTGCTTTTTTTTTTACCGCCATTGGAAAGTTGTTTGTTTCCCTTAGTGCTAACTGGTGAGTGACATATTGCTCGTTAGGGAGATGAGGAAAGACCAAATTTCACCGTGTTCAATTGATATTTACACAATGATTGATTAGGGGAGACCCTCCAGACAATTTCTTGATTATCAGAATGCAACAGTATTTGACGATACATCTGTCGTACATCTGCAGTTAGTGCTACCAAATGAGAACAGAAACAAAGTAAGACTGTGACAAGATCTGGCAGGAATTTAGGACCAACAAGCAAGTGCTCATTAAGGGACTCGTATTTTACTAGTGTGTGCCAATTCATACAAAACTATCCTCAGTTTGGTGCTTGAACTGTCAGGATGAGTTACACAGTGGTGAGGAATAAATTAAAATAAACCTTTAGTACTTGCTGGCAGCATGTCTCCAATTAATTCCATGTGGATTTTGCACCAGTGTGTGCTTCAGTGACCAGAATCTGCAAGAAACCATAGAATGAGTGTCTCCCAAATCTTGACATCCTGCCTTGAAGGACATTTCCACACAATACCTTCCATCTTGTCCATGTGAAAGTGTTTCCATGAAGATATTTTCAGCCTTGGTATCTTCTTTAGATGCAACAGTGAGATAAACTGGCACTTCTTCAACTTCCCAGAATTTTTCGATTAAATGGTTTACCGATTCATTAAGTGAAGAAACAAAAAAAGTTTGGAATGATGTTTGTCTTTTCTTTGGTTGACCTTTCCCATCAACCACCACCAGAATATAGTATTAATGACTACCAGATCTCAGGTGATTCATGGATGCTCCTAAAAATTTCAGGAAATACTTCAGCAATCTAAATGCATGTTGACCTGTTCAGGTTTGTCATAATTGGGATTTGCCAGTATTAGGTTTGACATGTGTGGCCATGATTGCTTTCTTTAGGAAGAAACCATCTCTTCAGGAAATCACCTCGCAACATGTTATGATGCCCTTTGCAGCTGGTCGAGGTGTGTGGCCTAGAGCAGTTAATGGTGAGCTACACTGAGAATATGGTAGCTGCAACTTTTGAAGGCACTGTGTGTTAATGAAGGAGGCCTGTGAGCCTGGATCTACGAGGGCTCTAACTGCACGGAACTGACACGTACTGTCCAACACATTCACCACTGCCATGAATTTAGCTCTGAAGAAGACTATTTGGCTCCAGTTCAATAAACCAACCTTTCTACACTGCAAGTGTGATGTTTGTAAGGTGAGATACATTAGCTTGTGATGGTTCTTTCTACAAGTGTGACTTATGAAGTTAGAACATTCCTTCACAAAGTGTCGAGACGTCAAGCAGTTGATGCAGTTTTAACTCTCTAACATGGTGTAATCTCTGTTCACTTGACAACTGAAGGAATGATTCTTATTTAGGAGTGTTTCCCACTGCATTGCACAGTCGTGGACTTCAGGTTTCAAAGTATTGAAAACAAATTTTTAGTTACCGGCTACTCTAGTTTGCCTTATTTTGTCCGATCCAGAGGTCCCACTACTAGTTGGATTCACATTAACTCTATCTAATTCAGCTTTGCCTACTTGTGAATGACGGTGTTACTTTCTCTGCCGTCATCTTGGAAACAAAAAGTTTTTACATCTTGATGCAGGGCTGCCAACAGGGGCAGCACCAACCAATGCCTTCTGTGATGGGACTTCAGTTCTATTCAAACAATATGTACGTACAAATTTGTAGTTCAGACACAGTAAAGCACTATTTACTCACATATATATATATATATATATATTACACACACACACATACGCTACCACACACAAAACCCCCCCACCCCCCTCTTTGCCTTTTACATTTCCTGCCACCTCAAGCGGTCAAATGTTGTCTATGTGCCACCACTACTATCACATGTTTGTCCATGTCCAGCCATTGCGCCCTAGCTCACAGGCCTTCTCACTTCGCTTGCGTTATTATGATTTGGATTTCTCTTGTTTTTTGATTATGGTTTGTTTACAACCTATTATGCTTAGTTTTTTTAGACATGCCATCAGCCATGTACTGGAAACCTAGAAATAGACTTCCAGATGAAACTGTGGACAGCAGTGGCTTTTATAACATGTGGCGTGCAACTGCAGCAAGTTTTCCTTTCTTTGTGGCATCCCTCTGACCCCGTGACCATTGCATGTGATGAGAGAGAGATAAATTCTCACTTCCAGCCTT